>JAJPUD010006001.1:58566-80247 GCA_023553655.1 Myrmecobius fasciatus | reverse complement strand
CTTCCTTCCTTCCTTCCTTCCTTCCTTCCTTCCTTCCTTCCTTCCTTTCTTTCATTCATTTATATTAGACTTATAGTACTTTACTACTATATGTATATATATATATGTTTACATAGTGTATATGCATATATATATATATACACATATATAATACTTTATAATGCTATAGTACCTTATATTTATAGTGGTTAATAATCATCCATTTTGATTAAAGGTTCTCTGTTACATTTTAGATCTGGGTCCCAGGAAGACAGAAAACCTTTCTTGTTATTATCAGATCAACAAAATACCTGCATTAATATCCACTGAGGGGAGTAATAAGCCATCCTTGTGACTTTTATTGAATGATCACTCATCTAACAGTTTCTATGGCTCTACTTTAATATCCCTTGAAGGATAAGCAGCTGCTTCCTCCTGAGAACACTCCCAGGCAATTATATTCTTACTAGGCTTTTTAGGTATATACCATCCGTTGTCAGAGTCCTGCTCTTCCTATATTTTGAACTATGATTCAGCTATCCAAATCTTCTTCTCAGATACCAAACTTAAGTTGAAGTTCATTTTCTAAATTACTTTGCTCTTCTATAACCCATGGTTTTAGTGGCCAACACTGATGAAAACACTCCCTATAACCTTATGATTAACAGTTTCTTAGCTCACATGTCATGTTCAGCAATGATTCCTGTGTTTCTTTTGGCTACAGCATACATGCCCCAGACATCCTCAGTAAATCACAAAGACACACACACACACACACACACACACCCCAAAAATGTGGATAATCATCTTTCATTTTGATTGGGCTCAAGAGGTTCTCTGTTACATTTTAGATATGTGTCCCTGGAAGAGAGAAGACCCTTCTGTTGTTATCAGGTCAACAAATACCTGCAGTAATATTCACAGAGGGGATTAATAAACCATCCCCTTGATTTTTGTTGAATGATCACTCACAGTTTCTATGGCTCTAATTTACTACCCCTTGAAGGATAAGCAACTGCTTCCTTCTAAGAACACTCCCACTCACCATTTTTGAAGAAATGCCTTTTATTTTTAGCTCCAATTTTGCTCTAAATAATGGTTCTTTGTTACTTCTTCTCCTTCAATGCAATATATCCTTCCATGTTCTTACAAGTCTTGTTTTCCCATTGCATCTTTAAATCATATTTTTAATATTTTCTGTCTTTTGGTTTAATATCAGAACATGTATATAGAATTTCATAATTTACAAAGAACCACTTAGACCTTCTTACTTTGGATCTCAATTTGTGCTGTCCCTATTTTCTTTTTTTTTTTTTTGCTTTTTGCTGAGGCAATTGAGGTTAAGTGACTTGCCCAGGGTCACACAGCTAGGGAATGTTAAGTGTCTGAGACCAGATTTGAACTCAGGTCTTCCTGACTTCAGGGCTGGTGCTCTATCCACTGCGCCACCTAGCTTCCCCCCCTATTTTCTTTAGTGGATTTTCTACCTTATAACTCTTGTTTTTTTTATAGTAAGAGGTTAATAAATGCTTTTTTTTATTCATTCATTCATGAATTGCCCCTATTCCCCAGAAGAATTGTCTTTACTCTCACATAACATTCCATCATAATAAAGAGTTTATTTTAAACATGGACCAATATATGAATGGCTTTTGTGGCTTTAAGAATTTAAACAAAAAGTTATACAGTTAATCACAATAACTTTGACTACACATTTCCAGTTAGGAAAACCCCTACCATTTAAAAAAAAGTTGAGCTGTCTGATTAAATTTGCATTTATATCTAGCTCTAATGAACTCTTTGTCTTTTTGTGATTAAGACAAAACTCATGGTACCACAAATATTGGGGCAACAATTCTATAAATTATATTACAGTACCTAGTAATTCTTAGATAGATAAGTAGGAGGAGGGAAAGTGGGATAAAGACTAAATCTTTGCTTGATAACTTCTTGAGGCCCTCTTTCAGTGGGTTTACTAGTGGTCTCTGTCTAGGTCCAACATATGTATATATATAAAGAGAATCAATGGTTCACTTTTTATATCTGTGCTACTGGTCCTTGGCTTAGCTCTACTTTGTGCTCACTCCTTCTTCTCTATTTCCAAGACCTTTAGCATCTCTGTCAATTTCTGAGACAACTCTTCCTTTTAAAAAAAAAAAATTAGGGCATGACTCAGTCTCCAATTAAATGGGTTTAATTATTATACAACTATTCTATGCACTGGATTTCTATTGATTGCGTCAATCAAGAAATGTTTTCACTTACCAAAAGGAAATTAGCTTTAAGTGAGTGGGTAAAATTAAACTCATACCCTTACACTTATACATGGCATGGGCTAGGTACAAATAAATGATTTTTCAATGAATTCACTTGTTTAAGAAATATCCATTGTATAACTACCATGTACAAAGCTCTAGATCATAAGCAATTGACTGAATATTTTACTTTATCAATTAAATCACATGTTGTAGACATAGCATAAGCACACACTTTGGTTACAATTTATTGAGTTACAATAACATTTAAATGTGCTCTTAACCAAATTTAAAGGAGCATATTCTATATAGGAGATTTTAAAAAATTAAAACTTCACTCCCTATTAACATCAGGATTTATATGAGGAAAAACTGGAAAACATACAAACTTTGTTTAACTCCTTTCTTCTTTCATCAGTACCACTATTTCAAGTACCTCTTTGGCTACCCCTGGCCTGCTCTTCATAATTGCTGTACTGCTCTTAGCTACATGTCCTCCTCTAAATGTAATTGAATTATATCTCCTCATTTTGAGTCTTTAGAATCAAAGGGATTTTGCAAGTGAACTAGTGTGGAAATAGAAGACAGCCACTCCCAAGTTAAATGTGAATTTTAATCAGGGCCTTCTAGAAATAAGGTGCATTTTAAGATCAGTTTGGCAAACATTAAGAGGCTGGATTGGGATGGAGAGAGACAGAGAAGAGGGAAACAGATTAGGATGCTATTTTAATAATGTATGTGAGAAATGATATTGCCTAAATTGGGTTATCAGTTCTGTGGGAGAGAAAGGAATAAATTTATGAGTGACATTATAGAAATAGAATTGACAAGAATTGGCAATTGAATGGATATAGAGTACAGTATAGAAGCATGAATATAGGGATTCACTGACTGGGCATTAGATACTTATGTAGAGTAAGTAATATAGGCCAGAATTTTTCAGTCCATATTCCATTTGTAATATGACAAAGAGTCTGGATCCTTTCATTAAAATAAATTACCTACAACTAGATAGGAAACCAATTATACAGAAATACAATTATTAGTTTTATTAATAATTTAAGGGAGCTCAGGTTAAGAATCCCTGATTCAGGGTCATAGGTGACAAGGAAGAAAAGTATTCCAAATTGGAGAGGGATAATCAAAAGCTATAGAGAGATCATGAAGAAACAAGATAGGATTTCCATATACTTAAAAGCCACTCACCTTAAGGAAAGCTCCTGACCTTGTGTTCAAGAGATTCCTAACATAAATAGGATATCATTTATCATTTATTAATATTGTCTGAACCTAATTTTATGTGACTAGAGATTGTCTAAACCCAAAAAGTTGTCCTGATTTCAGTAACTCTACCGAAATGCCAGAAATGGCTCCAAGGAGCCATTTCCCCAAGTCCTAGGTCCACCCAAAACAGTCTTGTTTTATGTTTCACCTAGGTCTTGTTTGGGATCCACCCAAGCTTACATTTTAGTTCCCTTTCGTGTTTGGGCTTTATCCAGATTTTATTGAATTTTAAATATACTGATATTCATCTCAATCTACTTTGCTTTCATATTGCCCTCTTGACAAAATTGCTCAATTATGTATGTATGATATTATGGGTATCCTTGTCTAAATCCTATATGATGTAAACCTTTCAGAACCTACACAAAAGGAAGCTACATCTCCTTTCTGACTTGTTCTCCTTTACCAAATGACCTAATAAGTTTCTTTCTAAAATTATTTCACATTTTGGAGTTTGTTCTTGCAAACAGCACAAAACATTGTCAAATTTATTATGAGCGGTTTTGCCAAAATATTAAAAAACTTCTTAAATAACACTTTTCTAATCTGAAACCATGGAACTGGAGATATAAAGCCCACAGAATTTACTGTAGGCAGTTTCACAATTGTGAAGCTTAAATATTATGCTGACAGTGTCCCTGGCAGTGTCAAACATTGATAGCAGTTGTTGAAGAGATAGAAAGGGATTCACGGTTATGTTAGACCAACTTAATCTTTTTTTTTTCTAATTCTTTCAGGACCCTGTTATTAACAACTACTTGTGTGACACTGAAAATCATTCTGTTGATGCTATTGCATAGTTTAATCTGGGTGGGCTGGTGCCTGGAATATTGTACAAATGTAAAATTAATTCACATTACCTATGATACTCTAGCATGCTACCTCTGCTTCTACCCAAGACTGATTGGTTGGCTGGCACATGAAGACTAGTAAGTCATTGCATATTCTAATAGTTAGTATGTCTTCATTTCCAATAGCATCATTTTTAGTCAACTCCAGCCTCCAGCTAAAATACAGCATGCAGAGGAAGAAGCCACTGCCAATCAAGTGGGGTAAAGGAGACTCAGTGGGATGTGGAAGCAAGAGAGGGCCCAGGTGGTGCTGCTGTATAGACTGCTGGAGATTCCCCTGAGACTACCCTCTGTGCCAGGTTGGTTTGGAACAGCTGGGACTAGGTGTAAGTTGATTGTAACAGCAATTCCATGAAGGACTCTTATTTGCCACAACATCTAAGGAAAGTTGAAAAAAAAAGGAAAGCTGTCAGTGTGTATTTTTCATGCTATCCCTCATATGCCATGAATGACAAACTATTTAATGAGAGACTAGGACCAAGAAAAGATGCAGGTAAAGTTGTCTGATTCCTACATGTTTTCCCATTGTGACCTTATGTGCATTTCTAGTGACTCAGGATGGATGGAAGCATCTGTATTCCCAAAGATATCCTTGCATTTCTGTATCAGGAATTCAGTACACAGCCTAGGTAGATTGAAACCAATGCACTTCAACATTTATTAATCACTTATTCACTGAAGGCACAGCACTTTGTGCTAGGAAACGTGCAAAGTGTAGATAAGAGGTGATCCTTGCCCTCATAGATCTTATGGTCTAATCACGGAATAAAACATAAGGAGAAAAAACTTCAAACTTCAGTCCACATTGTTTTTTAAATTTATTTATTTAATTTTTTCCCCTTTTACATTAAAAAACCAGCACAGATTATTAAATGAAAAAATGGCCTATGGTAGCACTCTCAGTGCTGATAAAAATCACAGATTTGGTTTAAAAAGAGACACTGGAGCAATATTTTTCTTATCTTTGTGCTTGACCCTCTAATGCTCTCTGTGTCTACAAGTCCTCCAACCCTCTCTATTTGGAATACCCTACCCATCCCTTCAAGCCCAAATACAGTCTAGTGCGTGGTGAAGATTATTTCTATAAGAAAAAGAGGAAATCTCTATCATTGGTATGCACAAGCAAGCATGGACAGCTCTGAGTTTCTCTAGATAGTTTCTCTACCCACTGCCCAGAATCTTTGCCTTATAGTAGAGTATATATGGAAGGAAAATTGGAAATAGATACATGTAACCCACTTGCCAAAATCCTTTCCCCACCACAAAGTAATTTTTTTAATTCTCATTTCTTACAACCTAGAGGAAGAAGGAAGAGATTCATAGGCTTCAATCTTTCTCTGATTTTAGGAAATATCAAATATAACCAATTTAAAGTTTTCTTTTTTTCCCATATAGATAGATAGAGCCTTGATAATTTAAACAAAGAATTCTTTCTTTCTTTTGAATCTTTTCTTTCTGTCTCTCTGTTTTTCTGTGTATATAAACACATATGTATACTATACAAATAAATATATATTGATATAAGTATAGTTTTATAAAATAAATTTCTATTTATGTACATATACATATGTATGTATGCAGATGGATAGAACATGGCTTGGAATCAAAGAAACTATCTTCATGGATTGAAATTCTATCTTAGACACTGAATAGGTGTCTGATTCCAGGTACTTAACCATGTTTGCCTTAGATTCTCATCTGTAAAATGTGCTGGAGAAGGAAATGGCAAACCACTTTGTCAAGGAAACTCCAAATGGAGTGATAAAGAATTGTACATCACAATACAAGCTTCTCAGGCAAGAATGTGAATTTTACTCTGTAAGCACTGGAGAACCACAGAAAATTGTGAGATGAATTAGATACAGCAGCAGAAAAAAATGCACTAGTGATGAAGGTTTGTGTGAGGAAAGAGAGATAAGATGTGTTAGGAATATATCACAATAGTTCAACATCATACCACTGAGGACTTGTACTCCTGGTATAGTGGCAGTAAGAATGGAGACAAGGAGACAGCTATAAAATATTTTTCAGGAAGAGAATCAAAAGAATTTATGGATTGATTGAATATAAGAAGTAAGAGGATAGGATATTAAATTTTTAAATTTTGGAAGCCAGAGCAAAGTAGTATCATAAGCACAAATAATGAGGTTGAGATTATCAGGTTTGAAAAAAAATAATAAACTTTACTTTGAGACATTGAATTTGAGGTGATAGTAAAATAACTAGAAATAATTTGCTTAGAGGTATTAGCTGATGCAAGTAAGTTGATTGAATTTGCCATGAAAGAAGAGGAATTTGCCAGATCAGACCCTTGGGAAGCATCCGGAGAAGAGATTAGGACCTTGCCTGGCTTGGATCTAAGGTACTTGACAATTGCAATTACTACAAAACCTGGCACAAAGTTATTTAATGAATGCTTATTTTTCTTTCTAGACCAGGCCTGTGTAAATTCAGTGTCAACACCATGAAGTCAAGCTACTTTGAAAATATAATAGAATTGGAAACATGCCAATTATTTAAATTGAACCTTAATTTATTTTTAAAGTGAGTAAAAAAATTGTATATATATATGTATATATGTAATAAAAATTACATATATGTGTGTTTTATATTACACATGTGTTTTATATATATTATTTATATTAAATATGCATGTGTAATATAAATGAAATTCATTACTGTCTTTAATTATTTGATGCTTTCAGGCTGACAAAGCACTAGAAATACTGGACCCTCAATAAAAGCTGTGTGGTTAAGTAGAAAGTGAACTGAACTGAGTCATGGGTCCTAAATTTGAATCCCAATAATACTACTTTGTGTGAACTTTGGAAAGTCTCTATGGACCTGAATATCCTTATATGTAAATTAAGTGGGTGGACTAGGTGATAACTGAGAACTCTTCCAGTTCTTGATCTATGATCTTATGGGAAATTTGTGAGTTATTACAAGTATTAAATTCATTTTATAGATGAAGCAACTGATTTTTAGTCACACAGCTAGGAAGTGTCAGAGACTTTTGAATGAAGGTCTCTTCTATCAGTCCCTTCCCCCCCCCAAAAAAAAAGCCTGGTGTTTCTCACTCTAAAATTAAGGTAGGCAAGTAAAACAGTTCTCAAACCTGATCCACAGACCCTTAGGGTTCTCCAAGACTTTCTGAGTGGTCCATGGGATCAAAACTTTTTTTATAAAAAAACTCAGATGGAATTTGTGTATTAAAATAATCCTTTTACAACTAAAGACCTTGTCAAGACACATTTTCTTTATTTACGTAAGCCAAAACAACATATAACACCTGATTGAATGCAGAATCAGATATGAGAATCCCAGTTCTTTTCAATTAAACCAGACATTACAAAAATATGTAAATGAATGCCATTCATCTTGTGTTTTTTTATTTTAGAAAATGTCATTTTTCATTAAAATGGTTATTTTTAAACCTGTAATTAAATTAAGGTTATTTTAAATTAATTTAAAAATAATTTGTTATATAAGTTAATTTTTTACATGACAAATCTAAATAGCTATGACAAGCAAAGTGCATTAGGTGTTTCAGTAGATAGAATGCTGATCCAGGAGTGAGGAAGACCTGAGTTCAAATCCCAAACTTATTAGTAGTATGACCCTGGACAAAACACTTAAACCTGTTTATTTCAGTTTCCTCCTCTGTAAAATGAGCAAGAGAAGCAAATGTCAGACTATTTCACTATCTTTGTCAAGAAAACTCCAAATTTGGTAATGAAGAATCAGACATAACTGAAAAGAACAAACTTGAACAAAACAAAATGACCAACAACAACCAAAAAAAGGTCTTTGAGAGCTTCATCAACTTTAAGAATGTTAAAGACTTGGGGCAGCTAGGTGGTGCAGTGGATAGAGCACCAGCCCTGAAGTCAGGTGGAACTGAGTTCAAATCTGGTCTCAGACACGTAACAGCTGTGTGACCCTGGGCAAGTCACTTAACCCCAATTGCCTCAGCAAAAAAAAAAAAAGTTAAAGACAGTGCTAAGATAGTGGAGTACAAGCTTGGTCCTAGCTAAACTCTCCCAACATTTCTCTCCAAACAACTTCAAAATAACACCTCATATCAAATTTTGAAATGGCAGACTCAATGAAAGGTCAGAGAAAGACATTTTTTTTAAGTCTAAGACAGTTTAAGAGCCCTGGAATACAGTTCTGTAATGGTAGGATTTGAAGTCAGGCCTTCCTAACTCCTATTTCAACCTTCTTTATTCCTAGATGCCTTGTAGATTTACATTAGTGGAGAAGTTTCCAAACAGGTGATACCTGCATCAATAAGTCAAGTCTGTTGTATCATCTGGTATATAAAATATAAATAACAGTATGAATGTAGGGGGTAAACTGGCTAGTGGGAAAACAAGCCCTTTGTGATTCATCCCTACCTGACAATTTGCCAGGTTTGACTTGAGACCCTTTTTGTTTTTACTGCTGATCAAAGCTATTCTTTCTGCCTATGAATTTCAATGAGCACTCTTCCCAGAATATCTAAGTACTATGAATGTAGAGTTTGTGTTAAAAAGAGTAAGAGTTCATTGCCTAAATAAAAAAGAAAAAAAAAACACTAAATGGCCCTTAAAGAGATAATATGATGAGTTGTTTTTGTTTTTGTTTTTGTTTTTTTAATTCCATTGTCAAGCATCTGGGAACTTGTTTTTACAGATTTTCTTTTGGTTCCTCAATTGGCACTATTGAAATGCCACAATATCAAATTCACTTAGTGGAACTTCTACCTTGTTCAAAAATTTTCTTTATGGAGGAGATACTTGAAAGACCAGAAGTGGAGTTTGGGAGCATAATTCATTGTAGCTCACAAAAGTTTAGTTAAAACATCAGATAATTCTAATTGTGTTAGTAACTTCAAATGATCAAGTTTTTGTGTATAATGAATGTTGATCTAATTCCTAGAAACTACTTTGTTCAACACCATGCTTTAAATAATGAAAGATCTCGGATACAGATTTTTGACAAGTAAGAAAAAGTAGCAAGAAGACATCTTCTTACTTGTATAGATTGAATCTTCATATTATTTTCTTTCAACATCAATAATGAAGTTTATGTTCTTTCCATAATCATTGTGCTCCTTCTTCAGTCCTTATTCAGGTCCCCAGTGCCTTTACTTTTATTAAAGCCTACTCACAGAATCAGAAGTACAGAATAGAAGAATAGGAAGAAAATCTCTTAGCTAAGAATACCTTCTGAATCACACATTCTCTGCTTGAAAACACCAAGAAAACCTACTGTTTGAGGGCTCTTTAAAAATTCTCATATCAGTTACTTACAACACAAGTTATATTTAAGTCAAAGTACGGAAAACAAAATGGGTACTCATTAATTTGGGGAAAGGATGAACAAATTATAGTATATGGTTATAATGGAGTACAATTGAACCATAAGAAATAATATTGAAAAGCAAGTCAGAGAAGCATGGAAAAACTGATATAAATGACTATAAAGTAAAGCAAGTAGAATCAAGAAAATTTTAGATGTATTGATATAGTAACTATAATAACATATAAAAATTAGGAAAAGAATCACTCAAACTCTATATAATTATGACTAATAAATAAGAAAATGTGCCATTCTCTTTCCTCTTTTTATTGCATATACCACAGACTGTGTGGAATGCTACAGATTTTGTCAATCATAGTTGCTGTATTTTTTACTTTTATTTGGTCTAATAAACATAATAGATACAATAACAATTCTCATTACTGCTCTACTGTAGCAAGTCATAGAATTCTACTACTTTTGAAAAATTAAAAATTACCAGTAACTGAAATCCAAGAAGAAAATGTTGTTTTGAATTATATCCAACTCTTCATGATCCCATTTGGAGTTTTCTTGGCAAAGATATAGAATGGCTTGCTATATCATTCTCCATCTCATTTTATAGATGAGGAAACTGAGGCAAACAGACTTAAGTGACCTGACTAGGGTCACAGAGTTAGTATGTACTTTTACCATCTATTCATTAATAATTCTTTTATGTCAATCTTATTTCTTTATAATGGATTTTCATTTTGCTATAAATGAGAAGGCTTAAAGCACAGATATTCTTAAAAGAAGATAATGGAAAATAAAGAAGATAATGATAATGGTAGCAACAGTACAGAAACAGGTAGATTTTGTGGTGGATAGAGCACTAGCCAAAGAGTCATAATGATCGGAGTTCAAATCTGACTTCAGACATCCAGCTATGTGGCCCTGAACAAGACATTTAACATCTTCTAAGACTCAGTTTCCTCATGGTTGTTCTTAATGGGGTTGGATTCAGTGGATTCTAATTTCCCTTCCATTTCTAAATCTATGATCCTACATAATAGTATTCATTTACTGTACTATCTGATCTGAAAATTCCAGGTATCTAAGCTGGATAAGCTTAGCTCATCTACTTCTTACCTGTAGAGCTTTGTGAAATCTTCTTAATGGAATAGCAGCAACCTCTGTATCTTTCTATCATAACAATCTTTGGTCTTTCCAAATCCTTTCACTTTGAGTCTTCAGTTAGCCTTGTTATTCACACCTCATCAATACCCACTGTTTGAAAGGAAATGCAGGAATATTCCCAAAAAACCTCCATTTTATGAGGATGTGCAAGTGAATCATCTCTTATTCTCACCATCTTGATCCTATATCTCCCTTCCTCCTCCCATTTTCTCAGCTTCCTTTTCTGTATTGTCTTTACTCTTAAGTTTGTAAAGAGTCTAGAAGGGTAGAGGAAGCAAATGTCTTTTTTTTTCACTCTTCTATTTGTATCTCCAGAATTTTGCATGATGCCTGGCAAATAGTAGGCCCTTGATGTGTATTTGTAGATCATTCACTTTTTAAAGAGACATTTGAATCTCTCAAGACCACTTAAGTTTCACTTTTCACATTGTGTGTATGAGTGTGTGTGTGTGTGTGTGTGTGTGTGTGTGTGTGTGTGTGTGTGTGTGTTTATCATACTGGTGATAAATCATTTGTCCTGAAAAGGCTAAAAACCAAGGCTAAAATGAATGAGAACTGATACATGATTTTTGGTTCACACATAATTGCACACCCAATGTAGCCTTTGAAGCAGACATGCAGCAAAGTATAGATTGATTCTCTTGTGCTAATTTTGACCTACCAAGTAATACCAAGAAAATGCAAGTTCTTCTCCAGCCAGCACCACACCATCTATATGGAAGTATCAGTTATAGCAAATGAAGAAATTCTGAATACTATGAATAAGATTATTTACCTTGGCAGTATTCATTCTAGGTAGATACACATAGATCATCAGATTGATATACACATTGCTCAGAGTTAGGGAGGCTTCAAAAAATGTGAGAGAAAAAAGAAAAGACTTCTTACTAAACTAAAGGTCTACAGAGCTATTGTGTTTATCTCATTGTTATATAGCTGTGAAATCCAGACATGCTAGGAAACTGAATTGGTTCCATTTCAATTATCTTTGGAAGATTCTGAAGATTACTTGGAAAGAAAAGATATCAGACACTGAAGTTCTTTCTTGAGATAAACTGCCAAGCATTCAAACTCTCTTGCAAAGGATGCAACTCTATTGCACTGGCTACATTATTTGAATGAACTCACCAGGAAGTCAGAAGAAGCAATGCAAGGACTTTGTCAAGGTCTCTCTGAAGAACTTTGGAATTGGTTGTGAGACATGGGAGACACTGGTGATGAACCACACCACATGATATACCTGCATTAAAGAAAGTGTTGTCCTCTATGAGCAAGGCAAAATTTCAGTAGCTCAAAAGAAATGTAAGATACAGAATTTTAGAGACATTTCAACTCCAAATATACATAGGGACGATTTGTGACCCATGACAGAGCCTACTGAGCTCATATTGGTCTGATCAGTCACAATCAGATAATTTAATGATTACCAAATAGTGATTTTAATCCTGTTCAAGAATAAAAGAAAACAGCCATATTTTGCTCTGATGATGTAGGAACCCATACTCATAACCTACATATATAATCAGACACACTTATTTATCTTTTAGTGCTCTGGTTCCTCCTATTTTTTTAAGTTTTATTGATCTATGTAATTTTTATCCCATTTTCAGCATTTTCTGATATATCTTTACTCACCCATATATTGATTTCTATCTTGTAACAAATACTAACAACACAATATATAAAGCAACATTCACATTTCCTCTAATTCTACTTTCATTCTCACTCAACTTGATCAGAAATGATCCTGCAGCCTACTCCTAGCATTCTCCAATTTAGAAGTCTTCCCTAACTCAAGTACTTTCATTGTTTATCTTAAGTTGGAATGCTATGAAGTCACTTCCAAAATTATAGAGTTTAAAGGATAAATTCTTAGCATATTGAACTCTTAAAGCAAGATGTTGAAGAGATTTATGAAGCCACCTGCCACACTTTTGTTTGACAAATGAGAAAAGTGAATGACCAATTAGGTTATGTGACTTTTTCAAGTTTACAAGTGTAGAAGGTGTAAGACCTAAAATTCTAATGCAAATACTCTGAATAAGAGCTCTTTTTATGTTTCATACACTTCTCTGCTCACTACATTCAATCTTTTCTCCAAAGGAAGATATTCTCTACTACTTGGTCTGTAACCACCAATACAGTCAAGATAGCATAAAACAACAGCCAAGGGGGCAGCTAGGTGGCGCAGTGGATAGAGCACCAGCCCTGAAGTCAGGAGGACCTGAGTTCAAATCTGGTCTCAGACACGTAACAGCTGTGTGACCCTGGGCAAGTCACTTAACCCCAATTGCCTCAGCAAAAAAAGCAAAAAAAAAAAAAAAAAAAAAACAACAGCCAAAAACAGTTATTCACATTACATAAATACAAAAAAAATTTTCAGTTTGAAATTAATCTCCTGGATGTCCTATGAAACATTCCTTCCTTATCTTTCTTGGATGAGCAACTTGCCTTTTCTGTTTTTCATTTTCCAAATCTGTAAAATAAAAAAATGAAATCTGAAGGTCCTTCCAAGTCACATATTCAACAAACTTAAATTATGTTACTATCATAAATAAAGGGGGAAACTTCACAGTTGTGAAAGATCTCTTACAATTAAGACACTCATTTTTTCCTTTTCTAGCCTTATATAAAAATTATATCATTATGATATTTGTCAGTGGAAAATGTGGTGGTTATAACTAATTAAACTGTGTGCTTCTATCTCTTGATTCCCTCCTTTTTCTTCTTCTGCTGCTTTCAAATAAGGCTCTTCTCTAGCATTATGGTCTCATTTCGCATCAGTGGGCACAGAGGTCTAAGAGGTCACTTTAAATTATTGAATTTTATTGACTTTTAAAAGTGAATTATTTGGCATAAAAGTATTAATGATAATGACATTCTGTGTTGATAATCATCTTCTACCAAATAAACTCATTTCTGCCTAAGCATTTTATCTTTCTCTAGGAAACCATTACATACTCACAGAAGACAATTCCATTATGTCTTCATTAACTACATCTAATCTTTTTTTTTTCACATAGAAGTTTCTCCTCTACATTTCTAGATGTATCTGTAAAACAGAAGATTAAAAAAATACTTCCTCAAATGAATTGTACATATACATTCAGTTTTATAATTCATGTTAGGAAATCTATATAAATAACATAATAAGTAGCCAGATGGAAAGTAGTTAATTTTGTCAATGCTGGAATTACAGTGATCCTTCAATACACACAAAAGATGTGTATTTCAAACCCAGATCACTGCTTAATTCCATTTTAAAAATGGAATTTCTGTTCTAATTCAAGCCTAGAGAGCCTCAGCATGTGATTTTAATTTTACATTTTCTCCCTAACCAAAGTAAATCAAAAGATGTTAGATCACTGGATTTGGTATTAGAGAAACTAAATTCCAAAGCCATCCCTAACACAAAAAATCCATCTGACTTTGGGGAGGTCACTTGAAACTCTAACTCTAAACCTATGATCTTATGAACATTTTTCTCTCTAGTGAAGGTACTGACCATGAACTTGTTAAAAAAGCCATGGGGAGGGATAAAAATTCTTCTAAATCTACATGATTTAAACCAGTCCATTAGAAGGATTTGGATTTCTATATAGAATGTTAAAAGAAAGTGTTTGGGAAAAATTGTTGGGATTCTTTCTGAATGTTTTTTCTTCCTTTTATGCAGGCACAAAGATTTGAATCCCATCTCAGATATTCAATATGTCTGTTTTCCTGAACAGCATATATGCCTCTCTCAGCTTTACTTTACTATAAAATGGAAATAATAAAGCATCTGTCTTACAAGTTAGTAAGAGAATAGAAAGAAAAGTAGGGAGGAAAGACAAAACAAAGGGATGGAGGGAAGAAGAAGGGAAAGAAGGAAAGAAAGAAAAAATAAATCACTTTAACTCAGTTTTCTGGTGTTTAAAATGAAGATGATAAAACAATTATATTGTATACTCTATGGGGTTATTTACAGGATCAAACATAAATTTAGTGCTTGAAATAAGACACTTCCCAACAAATATTCAAACAAATTTCAAAAATGTTTTCTTAAAAAATGAATCAAGTATTAATAAAAGAGAAATATGTGTTCTTTAACTTTATATGTAAGTTATTTTTATTATTGATAAAATAGTTCAAATGACAATGACTTTCTTTGACATGTCAAAAAAATCACTGGTCTCATGGATTCTCATGAGGATGGAAGGAAAAATTGCCTTCTTTCTATCCTTTTATTCAATAGTTCATCAACATCCGAATGATGATGGATGAAACCACTATTTATACTTATCTAAGCAGTAGAAAATGGAAAAAGTCTAGTTTGTACTACAGACCTCTCTAAGATATTTAGAAACTACCAAAGAAAGATAATTCTTCCTTTGAAAGTAAAATCAAAAAAGCATTGGGTTTTAGACTTCAACATATCCTACAATATAATTTTAAAATATTTTTAATCATGTTCCCTAATACTTTTTTAAAGTACATACTCCAAATATAAATAAGTATATGTTATATATATAAATGTATACATATATTCTAAATAATATAAATGTACTACCACATTAAAATATTATATTATAAAGCATGTGAAAAAAATATTTTTAATTAAATTAAATTAATCTAAATTAATTAAATTTTAAAATGAAATAAATTATATTCTGTCATTTTAGTCATTAACAGCATTATTAGCTTATTTCTTCTAAGACATTATTATGAATAATATTTTAGGAGGAGTGCAATGTGAATATACTTCATTTTTAAAAAAAATATTGGTTTAACAATTTGTTCAATAGTGATCCAATAGTCTGATTTTGAGTTGTTTATTTTAACCTTTATTTTAATGACTATAATACATGAAAATGTATTTTCTTAGGATATATGAATCCAAATGGGAAAAGTAGGTGGCTGGATACACTTACTAAACCATGACTAATTTTTCAGTCCCAACCAGTAGTCTTATAAGGATTTTAATTGGAATTTAACTAGTAATTTCCATCATCCTTGATGTCAAAGAGCTGTTTTTATAAACTAATTGAAAAGTGTTACAAAATTGTATTTTTCACAAATGGCTTAAAGACATTGTTGAAAACTTTTAACTTGGAAAAATTTTAAATGGCTTGGAAATTTCATTTTCCAGATTTTTTTAAGTAAGAAGTTATACAAATTTTTATGCCCTTACTACAATCTGTCAAAAAAAATCAGTTTTAAATATCTTACTAATCAAGATGGAATCATATTCTCCTTACCTAATATATTAAGACAGTATATTCTAAAGTTAAAGTGCATCAGTAATGATAGTGGATATAAATCCATATTTCAAATAATCTTCCTCAAAATTTTTGAAGCTGACTTTTCATCAGCTCTGATCAGATTGCCCTTGTTGTTTACCTCATACTATATCTAATGAAGAGCTCATGCTAGAATTAAGAACAGTCAGGGTTGCCACTTGACTGCTGCTTGCTTTGCGTTATATAATTAGTACTTAATCCATTCTGTGGTTTCTTTACAAAAGTCTCTTTAGACCTCTTTTCTAGTATGTGAAAGTCAGTAAAACTTAGGTAATATAAAATAAAAATTCATTTAGTTGGTCAACATAAACTGTTATAAATAGCAATATTCTTGAAATTAATAAATGAAGGAACATGCTACTATAGATCTTTCCTCATCACAAAAATTTTACTCATTTTTATGCAACAGATATAAAATATGACCACCTTTTATGAATAATAAGTATAAATTTGCATGCATATTAATTGTTTTATTCTAAAATTACATTATTTTAAAATAAAATTCAGAAATTATATTATTTTCCATATACCCAATCATATTGTCATATTTGCATTTTGAAAAATACTGCTCTAATTCAGCTTGAAGTTTTTAAAAACAAAGTCTTCATAACATGGAAGGAAAAGTCCTGCTGACCTGACCACACATCATTTTAAATTTTGTGCTTAGTTCTACCCAACATATTTTTGAAGAGTGATTGACAAAGCCAATAATATTCTGTCTAGGAGAGTAAGAGGTATGAGTGTAACAAAACCTTATATATATGACATCTAGGGGAGAGGGTGGGGGAAGAGGAAGGGAAATTGGAACAAAAGGCTTTTCAAGAATCAGTGTTGAAAAATAATCCTTGCATATGTTTGGAAAATTTAAAAAAAAACTTCGATTTAAACAAACATCATATATAAAGAAATAGCATTGTGTGTTTAAAAAAAAATCTGGACTTAGAGTCAGAAGACCTAGATTCAAAATCCTATTCAGATATTTATTAGCTGTATGACCCAGAGCAAGCCACTTTGAATAATTTTATGTTTCAATTTCTCCTTCCAAAAATGAAGATAGGAAGGAGCCAAGATGGCAGATAGTAGAAAGGTCTTTATCTGAGCTCTTCCTGGCTATCTCTCAGATTAACCCCAGATCAAGCCTCTGAACTGGTTTTGGAATGAGAGAACCCACGAATATTTGTAGTCTAACAAATTTCCAGCAGAAGATATTTAGGAATAACTTCGGGAAGGGTCAGTTTCATTTAGGTGGGTTGAGAGGAATGGTCCAGGTGGGGGGGGGGGGGCAGGGATGTGGTATTGGCACTCTGGGGAATCTATCAGCAGGCTTTTAGCCAAAATACAGTAGCATTGGCTACTCAGTCCTGATTAGAAATTAGTGGATGAGCAGATTAGCTGTCAGACATCCAACACAAACACAAAAGGCAAATAGAGCGCCTCTGAACCCCACAATAACAGCAGACTTGGCCATACCCACATAGTACTGGAAGAAAGTCAGCAGAACTGAACCACAGCACCATAAAGTCACTGTTGCCTATAGGGGAAGCTTAGGGCAGTATCACCTTTGCCCTAAGAGCAGACCTCAAATTTTTTTTTTTTTAAATGAGCAAAAAAGTAAAAAGAACTCTGATCGGAGATAGCTATCATGGAGAAAGAGAAGGACAGACCTCAAACCCTGACGTTACTAAAGGCAAATGATGTACAGATGAAAGCCCAAAGGTTGACATGGGTTGGTCCTCATCTCACAAGGCTCTCTTGGAAGAATTCAAAAAGGAACTTAAGAGAGAAGAAAAATGGGAAAAGGAAACGAGAATATTGCAAGAGAGTCCATGAAAAAAAAACAGAAATTATAGGAAGGAAACTTCTTAAAAATAGATTTAGTAAAAGGAAAATATCATATACCTCCCTATAAAATAGATTTGCAGAAAGGTAAAAAGCATGTAATTCCTTACAAAATAGATATGAAAAAGAAACCCATTCACTGAAAAATAAAATATATGAAATGAAAAAGAAAACAATTCAAAGAACAAAACACCACAATTACAAGTTTAATTGGCCAAATGCAAAAAGAGATTTTTAAAAAGATAACTGAAGAAAATAATTCACTAATAATTAAAATTGAACAAATGGGAGATAAAATTGAATGAATGACTTAATGAGACTTCAAGAATCATTCAAACTAAACCCCCCAAAAAGAAAAAAAATAGAAGAAAATGTAAAATATCTCATTGCAAAAGTAACTGACTAGGGAAATAGATCTAGGAGAAACAATGTAAGAAATATTGGACCTCTGAAAACCATTATTTAAAAAAAAGAGCCTAGACATCATCTTTCAGGAAATCACCAAGGTGATGCCCTGGTGTCCTAGAACCAAAAGGTAAAATAGTCATTGAAAGATTTTACTGATCACCTCCTGAGGAAGACTCCAAAACCCCAAGGAATATTGTAGCTAAATTTCAGAATTATCAACCAAGGAGAAAATATTGCAAGCAGCCATAAAGAAACAATTTAAATACCGAGGAGCCACAATCAGGATTACCTAGGACCTAGCAGCTTTCTCTTTAAAGGATCAAAGGGCCTGCAATCTGATATTCCAAAAGGCAAAGGAACTTGAAGTGCAGCCAAAAATCAGCTATCCATGAAAATTAAGCATTATCTTTCAGAGAAAAAAGATGCACATTCAAAGAAACAGGTGAATTTCATTTATTTCTGATGAAAAGACCAGAGCTGAACAGAAAATTTGATTTTCAAATACAGAATTCAAGAGAAACATAAGAAGGAAAAAGGGGAAGCAAAAAAATAACTTTCTTTCAAAAGTTAAAAAGCTTACATCCCATATGGGGAGATGATGTGTTTAACTCTTGTGATCTGTATCTCTGTTATAAGTATACATAGAGAGTGTAGTTAAAATTTGCTTCTATTGTGATGATATATAAAAAAAGAAACTAGAGGAGGAAAGGGGTTTGTACTGGAAGAAGAGGAAAATGGAATTAAAATGGGATAAATTACATCTCATGAAGAGGCAAAAAAGATCTCTTAATACTGAGGGAATGAAAGGAGGGAAGTGAGCACTTTGTAAACAGTAATCTCATCAGATTTGGCTCAAAGATAGAATATAAAACAAATTTAGCTTCACAGAGAAATTTGCCTCATTCTTTAGTGAAGTAGACGGGGAAAGGGGAAAGGTAATGAGGAGCATAATAGAAGAGAGAACAGAAGTAGATAGGGAAAAGTATATGAAATGAGGAAGGGTTCTAAATGGGGAGGGGTGTTTGAGGAAGGTGGTATTGAGAAGCAAAATATTCAGAAGGAGTGAAAGAGGAAAAGGAAAGAGAAAAGTATAACTTAAGAAAACCAAGATGGCTGGAAATATAGTTAGGCATTTTAACTATGAGTGTGAATGGGATGAACTCTCCCATAAAATGGAAGCAAATATCAGACTGGATTAAAAGCCCGAATCTACCATATGTTGTTCACAAAAACTACATTTAAAGCAAGTAATACATTCAAAGTAAATGTAAAATCTGGAGGCAAATCTTTATGCTTCAGATGATGTAAAAAAAGAACAAAAAACAGGAATAGCAATCCTAAAAGCAGGAGTAACAATCCTTATCTCAGATTAAGCAAAAGCAAAAATAGAGCCAATTAAAAGAGATAAGGAAGGAAACTGTATCTTGCTAAAGGATACTATAGAAAATGAAGTAATATCAATAGTAAACATATATGCACCAAGTGCTATAGCATCCAGATTCTTAGATTAGAAGTTGGGAGCAAAATTATATTAATGAGTGGGCTCAACCTTACCCTGTCAAAACTAGATAAATTGAATCACAAAATAAACAAGAATGAAGTTGAGGAGGTAAATAGAATATTAGAAAAGTTAGATATGATAGATCTTTGTATAAAATTGAATGGAGATAGAAAGGAATATACTTTTTTTTCTCAACACTACATGAGACCTATACAAAAATTGACTATGTATTAGGGGATAAAAACTTCAAAATCAAATGCAGAATGGCAGAAATAGTAAAGGCATTTTTTTTTTCAGATCATGAAACAATAAAAATTACATACAATAAAAAGCCACGGGGAAATGAAATAAAAATCATTGGAAAACTAAATAATCAAATCCTAAAGAATGAGTAAGTGATACAAAAATCATAGACATAATTGATAATTTCATCCAAGAGAATGGCATTGCTGAGACAGCAAACCAAAAGTTATGGGATGCAGCCAAAGCAGTTCTTAGGGGAAGTTTTATATCTCAAGATGTTTACTTGCATAAAATAGAGAAAGATAACATCAATGAATAGGGCATGCAACTAAAAAACCTAGAAAAAGAACAAATTAAAAACTCCCACTTATATACTAAATTTGAAATTCTGAAAATAAAAGGAGAGATTAATAAAATTAAAATTAAGAAAACTATTGAATAAGTAAATAAATTAAGAGCTTGTTATATTTAAAAAGGGAAAAATAGATAAACCTTTAATTTTATTAGGAAAAGGAAAGAATAAAATCTAATTGTTAGTATCAAAAATGAAAAAGGAGCACTTTGCACCAAGTGGAAATTATAGCAATTACTGGGAATTATTTTGCCCTACTATATGTCAATAAATTTGATAATTTAAGTAAAATGGAGGATTGCTTACAAAATATATAGAGTGCTGAAATTAACAGAATAGAAAATAAATTACTTAAATTGTCCAATTTAAAAAAAAAGAAATTGAACAAGCTATCAATCATGTCCCAAAGAAAAATTATTGAGGGCCAGAGAGATTTACATGTGAATTGTACCAAACATTTACAGAACAATTAATACCAATACTACTCAAACTATTTGGAAAAATAGTGAAAGAAGGAATTCAAGCCTCTCTCCAGTAGATAAATGGTCAAAGGGTATGAACAGACAATTTTCAGATGAAGAAATTAAAACCATTTCTAGTCATATGAAAAGGTGCTGCAAATCAGTATTGAGCAGAGAAATACAAATTAAGACAACTCTGAGGTAACACTACCTACCTCTCAGATTAGCTAAAATATAGGAAAAGTTAATTATGAATGTTGTAGGAGATGTGGAAAAACTGGGACACTAATACATTGTTGGTGGAGTAGTGAACTGATTCAGCCATTCTGGTGAAGACAAATGTTAATTTGCCATTGTTGATCACTGACTGATCATGGTGATGGTTGCTTATTATCAGGGTGGTATGACAATTTCTTAACATAAAACAACAATGAAGTTTGTCCCATTTTTTGTTCCCATATTTATATAATTATTTTGTTTCACAAGAAAAATTAAATCAAGCCAGAAAAAAAATGAGAAAAAAATAAAATACAAACAAACAACAACAAAAAGTCTAAAAATGCTATGTTGTGAACCACACTCAATTCCCAGGATCCTCACTCTGGGTGTAGATGGCTCTTTTGATCACAATATCATTGGACATAGTCTGAATCATCTCATTGTTAAAGAGAGCCTCATCTATCAGAATTGATCATCATCATACTTGTATTATTGCTTCATACAATGATCTCTGGTTCTATTCATTTCACATAGCATCAGTTCTT
>JAJPUD010006001.1:32259-58556 GCA_023553655.1 Myrmecobius fasciatus | reverse complement strand
GCCACTACAAAAAAGGCTGCCAAAAACATTTTTGCACATGTGGGTCCATTTCCCTCTTTTAAGATCTCTTTGGGATATAAGCACAGTAGAAGCACTGCTGGATCAAAACTGATAATTGTTTGGGCATAATTCCAAATTGCTCTCCAGAATGGTTGGATCCATTCACAATTCCACCAACAATGTTTTAGTGTCCCAGTTTTCCCACATCCCCTCCAACATTTATCATTATATTGTCCTATCATCTTAGTCAACCTGAGAGGTGTGTTGTGGTATCTCAGAGCTGTCTTAATTTGCATTTATCTGATCACTAATGATTTGGAGCAATTTTTCATATAACTAGAAATGGTTTCAATTTCTTCATCTGAAAATGTCCATTATTCTTTGATCACTTTTCAATTGGAAAATAGCTTGAATTCTTATCAAACTTGAGTCAATTTTCTATATATTTTTTAAAATGAGGCCTTTATCAGAACCCTCAAATGCAAAAATGTTTTCCCAGTTTATTGCTTCCCTTCTAATCTTGTCTGCATTAATTTTGTTTGCACAAAAACTTTTTAACTTAAGATAATCGAGATTATCTATTTTATGATCAGTAGCTATCTCCAGTTCTTTGGTCACAAATTTCTTCCTCCTCTGCAGAACTGTGCAGTGAACTATCCTATGTTCTTCTAATTTGCTTATAATATCCCTCTATGTCTAGATCATGAACCCATTTCGACCTTACCTTGGTATATGTTGCTAGGTGTTGATCAATGCCTAGTTTCTCCCATACTAGTTTCCAGTTTTCCCAGCAGTTGTTGTCAAATATTGAGTTCTTATCCCAAAACTGGGGTCTTTGGGTTTGTTAAACACTAGATTATATAGTCATTAATATTTGTCCTGTGAATCTGTTCCACTGATCAACTACACTGTTTCTCAGCCAGTACCAAATGGTTTTGATGAGCACTGCTTTATAATGTAGTTTTAGATATGGTACAGCTAGGCTACATTCATTGGCTTTTTTTTTTAATTAATTCCCTTGAAATTCTTAACTTTTTTTTCTTCCGATGAACTTTTTTATTATTTTTTTTCTAGGTCTGTAAAGTGATTTCTTGGGAGTTTAATTGGTATAGCACTAAAGATGTAGATTAATTTAGGCAGCATTGTCATTTTTATTATATTTGCTGGGCCATACCCAAGAGCACTTGATATTTTTCCAGAATGTTTGTTTATAGCTGACTTTATTTTGTGGAAAGTGTATTGTAATTGTGTTCACATAGTTCCTGACTTTTCCTTGGCAGGTAGACTCCCAAATATTTTATATTATCAACAGTTATTTTAAATAGAATTTCTCTTTCTATCTCTTGCTACTGGACTTTGTTGGTAATATATAAAAATGCTGATGATTTCTTTGGATTTATTTTGTATCCTGTAACTTTGCTAAAGTTGTGGATTGTTTCTAGTTGTTTTATAGGTGATTCTCTAGGGTTCTCTAAGTGTACCATCATATCACCTGCAAAAAGTGAATATTTGGTTTCCTCATCATCTTCTCTAATTTCTTTAATGTCTTTTTCTTCTCTTATTGCCAAAACTAACATTTCAAATTTCTAAACTAACATTACTGAATGGTTATAGTGGGCAACCTTGTTTCATCCTTGATTTTATTGGGAATAGTTCTAGTTTGTTCCCATTACATATGATGCTTGCTGATGGTTTTAAATTGATGCTACTGATCATTTTAAGGAAAACTCCATTTATTTCTATACTCTCTAGTGTTTTTTTATAGGAAGGGGTTGCTGGATTTTATCAAATGCTTTTTCTGTATCTTTTGAGATAATCATATGTTTTTTGTTAGTTTGGTTATTGATATAGTCGATTATGCTAATAGTTTTCCTAACATTGAACCAGACCTTCATTCCTGGTATAAATCCTACTTCGTCATGGTGTATTATCCTGAGGATGACTTTCTGCAATCTCTTTGCTAATATTCTATTTAAGATTTTTGCATCAATATACATTAGGGAAAGTGATCTATAATTTTGTTTCTCTGTTTTCATTATACTTGGTTTAGGTATCAGTACTATGTCTGTATCATGAAGGGTATTTGGTAGGAGTCCTTCTTTCCCTATTTTTTCAAATAGTTTGTATAATATTAAAGTTAATTGTTCTTTAAATGTTTTCTAGAATTCACATGTAAATCCATCTGGCTCTGGAGATTTTTTCTTCGTGAGTTGATTAATAGCTTGTTCAATTTCTTTTTTCTAAAATGGAATTATTTAAGTAATTTATTTCCTCTTCTGATAATCTGGACAATCTATATTTTTATAGATATTCCTTCATTTTATTAATATTATCAAATTTATTGGCACAAAGTTGGGTAAAATAATTCCTAATTATTGCTCTAATTTCCTCTTCATTGGTGGAAAGTTCTCCCTTTTCAGTTTTGAGATTAACAATTTGATTTTCCTCTTTCCTTTTTCTCATGAAATTAATTAAAAGTTTATCTATATTTTTTTTATAAAACCAACTCAGTTTTATTTATTAATTCAATAGGTTTTTTACTTTCAGTTATATTAATCTTCAATTTTATATTTAGAATTTCAAGGTTTTTTTATTTAATTGAGGGGGTAATCTGTTCTTTTTTTTTTTTTTTTTGGCTTTTTTAGTTGCAAGCCCAATTCATTGATCTTCTCTTTCACTATTTTGTGGAAGTATGCATCTAGAGATATAAAATTTCCCCTTATTACTATTTTGACTGCATCCCACAAATTTTGGTATGTTGTTTTATTGTTATTCTCTTGTATGAAATTATTGATTGTTTCTATGATTTGCTGTTTCACCATTCCTTCTTTTTTTTATTAAAGCTTTTTATTTGCATAACATATGTATGTGTAGTTCCTCAGTGTTGATCTTTACAAAGCTTTCTGTTACAAATTTCCCCCCCGGTCTCCTCCCCTCCTCTAGATGGCAGGAAGTCCTCTACATGTTAATTATGTTAAAATACTTGACAAGTCGAATATATGTATACATATTTCTACACTTATCATTGTTGTGCAAGAAAAATCATATCTACAAGAGAAAAAATCAGAGAAAGGAAACACAATGCAAGCAAATATCAATAGAGAGCACGAAAATGTTATGTTGTGGTCAACATTTCATATCCCTCTCTCTGGGTGTATATGACTTTCTTCACTGAACAATTGGAACTGGTTTGAGACATTTCATTGTTGCAGAGAGCCATGTCCATCAGAACTGATCATCATATAATATTATTGTTGCTGTGTATAATTATCTCCTGGTTCTGCTCATTTCACCCAGCAGCAGTTCATGTAAGTCTCTCCAGGCCTCTCTGAAATCATCTTGCTTGTCGTTTCTTACAGAGCAATAATATTCCATAACATTCATATATCATAATTCATTCAGCCACTCTCCAATTGATGGGCATCCATTCAGTTTCCAGTTTCTAGCCACTATAAAAAGGGCTGCCACAAACGAATTCACATGTGAGTCCCCTCCCCTCCTCTAAGATCTCTTTGGGATATAAGCCCAATAGAAACACTGCTGGGTCAAAGGGTATGCACAATTTGATAACTTTTTGAGCTCGAAATTGCTCTCCAGAATGGTTGGATATGTTCACAGTTCCACCAACAATATATTAGTGCCCCAGCTTTCCCACATCCCCTACAGCATTCATCATTATCTTTTCCTGTTAATTTAGCCAATCTGAAAGGTATGTAGTGGTACCTCAGAGTTGTCTTAATTTGCATTTCTCTGATCAGGAGTGATTTGGAGCAACTTTTCATATGACTAGAAATGGTTTTAATTTCATCATCTGAAAATTGTCTGTTCATATCCTTTGACCATTTATCAATTGGAGAATGGCTTGAATTCTTATAAATATGAGATAATTCTCTATATATTTTAGAAATGAGGCCTTTATCAGAACTATTAAATGTAAGGATGATTTCCCAATTTGATGCTTCCCTCCTAATCTTGTCTGCATTAGTTTTGTTTGTACAGAAATTTTTAACTTAATATAATCAAAATTATCTATCTGGTGTTCAATTAAGAGTTCCAGATCTTCTTTGGACATAAATTTATTCCATCTCCACAGGTATGAGAAATAAACTATACTACATTCCTCTAATTTGCTTACAATATCATTCTTTATATCTAGATCATGAACCCATTTAGATCTTATCTTGATATGTGGTGTTAGGTGTGAGTCAAGCCCTAATTTCTTCCACACTAGTTTCCAATTTTCCTCACCATTCCTTCTTTAGGATTAGAGTATTTAGTTTCCAATTAATTTTTGGTCTATTTTCCTGTAGCCTTTTATTGTATGTAATTTTTATTGCATTTCCATTGTTGGTGGAGCTGTGAATGGATCCAGCCATTCTGGAGAGCAATTTGGAGCTGTGCTCAAGAAGTTATCAGGCTGTGCATACCCTTTGTCCCAGCAGTGTTTCTTTTGGGCTTATATCCCAAAGAAATCATGAGAGAAGGAAAGGGCCCCACATGTGCAGGAATGTTTGTGGCAGCTCTTTTTGTAGTGGCTAGAAACTAGAAACTGAATAGATGCCCATCAATTAGAGAATGGCTGAGTGGGTTATGGTATACGAATATTATGGAATATTATTGTTCTGTGAGAAACGACCAGCAGGACGATTTCGGAGAGGCCTGGAGAGACTTACATAAACTGATGCTAAGTGAAGTGAGCAGAGCCAGGAGATCATTATTCACTGCAACAACAATACTATATGATGATCAAATCTGATGGACATGGCTCTCTTCAACAATGAAATGCTTCAAACCAGTTCCAATTGTTCAGTGAAGAAAGCCATATACACCCAGAGAGAGGGATGTGAAATGTGGACCACAACATATCATTTTCATGCTCTCTATTGATATTTGCTTGCATTGTATTTCCTTTATCAGATTATTCTTTCTTGTAGATTTCTCCTGCACAAAAATGATGCAATAACTATACATATATTCAATTTCTCCTGCACAAAAAAATGATGCAATAACTATACATATATTCGATTTCTTAAGTATTCTAACATAATTATCATATAGTGAATATCCTGCCATCTAGGGGAGGGGTGGGGATTGGGGGGGAAAATTTGTAACAGAAAGCTTTGTAAGGGTTAATGTTTAGGAATTACCCATACATATGTTTTGCAAATAAAAAGTATTAATAAAAAAGATAAATGGTTAAAAAAATTATTGCATTTCTCAAATTCTGTTTTCAGGGAGTTTTTTTTTTCTTTTTCTATTTTGTCAAATCTATTTTGTAGGAGCTATATGCTTTTTTCATTTCACTAAATCTATTTTTAAATAGTTTCCTTCAGATAATTTCTGTATTTCCTTTTCCAAATCCTCTTACAAAGTTCTCATTTCCTTTCCCCATTTTTCTTCTAGCTCTCTTTTAAGATCTTTTTAAATTTCTTCCAAGACAGCCTGGAAAGATCGGGATCAATTTATATCACTGTTTGGTGCTTCATCTAGAGATGATCTGCTTTTAGTGACCTCAGAGTTTGAAATCTGTTCTTTTTGTTCACCATAAAAACATCTATGGTCAGAGTTCTTTTTGTTTTTTTGCTCATGTTTTTTTAAGTTGAGGTCTGCTTTTAGGGTAATGTGGAAATTTTCTAAGGTTTCTCTACAAATGGAAGTTCCTGTGCTGAGTCAGTGTCCACTGCCTTCTGGTGCTGAGTGGGTGTGGCCATGTCCCATGAAATTCTGGCATTTCAGGGTTCATTACTTGCCATTTTATGCTATCTTATTAATGAACTTCTAAGCTTACATGTATTCACTCATTATCTTTGTTTTATTTGTGTAAGCATATATATGAATATATATATATATATACAAAATATATGATACCTCATGACATTTCTCCTGAATCTTATTTTTGTGTCACCAGTAACCTTTTAAATATTTCCAAATGAAAATCATCATTTGGCATCAATAGGCATCAAAAACTCACCACCCCCAAAACAGAAATATTCTCTTCCTCAATTAGTATACATTTAGTTGGATATTATTAAGTAATTGGACAAATTTCATTCACATAAGTTTGTTGAGAGTTAATATAACTATATCTAAATTTCTATATGTCTCTCTGTGATGTATACATCTGTATGATGTATTGTAATATATTTAAATGTTTAGGAAATCAAAATTCTTTTTATATTTCTGATCAGTTAGAAAATTTACAGAAAAAAAGACTAATGTCCTAAGAATTTAGATTGTAGAAAAACATCCACGGTATTTGATGAGTTAAATTGGATTGCTTTAACTCTGATCCTCAAAGTACCATGCTGACATTTAATGTTGCAAAGTGGTTCAGATATCATTTATCAATTTAACAGTGAAAGCACAAAAACATTTGAAAGGAAAAAAAGTGGTGAAATAGATTATTTTATATTTTAGATACCCAAAATATTTTCTCTAAAAACCTTTGTCCATTATTTTCCTTTTTTGAACAGGCTTTTGTGCTTATAAAATAAACCATAATAGCTGTATTGAAGCATACTGCAATAATTATATGTATTTGTATAGAAAATTATTGAATAAATCTGGTTCCTTGCTAGTATATACAAGGTGTATGAAATTCAAACCCGTAATTACTTATAGAAATTTTAAAACATTTTTATTTCCTGAATGGCACTAATGACTTTAATAGAAGCAAAGCAACTAGTTTAAAATCCATGGTCCTTTTCAGGAAAAGTATAGCATTATTTTGCTATATAAAGATATGGAACTTTAACATATAGCTTTAACATTATTTTATTTTTAATCATTTTATACACATTTGTAACATTTTACATTTATATATGCATATGTGTATGAATAAGCCAAAGTAATAGCAATAACATACCTCAAACGTTAATTAGGTTCTTAATGTGTGCATTAAATCGGGAAAATAAAACAAATTTGGAGGATATAACTTTGGATCACAAGTAGCTTATATGATGTAACCTGACTGAGAAAATCAGATACTATTATACATATATATAATACAATATTAATGGTAAATGCATTTGAAAGTTACAAAAACTTTAAGATATTTAATATCTAAGACAGGTCACCTTCCCTGATATATAAACTTCAGTTTTTTTAATGGAAACATGATATTTGAAAATCACAGAATTACAAAATTTGAGAGTTGAAAAGGACTTCATATATTTAGTTCAAACCATGTCTGATCAAAAAACATTAGTCATAAATTTAAAAGGGCTCTAAGATATCAAAAAATTAAGTTTTCTCTAATGGTGAAAATTATAACCTATTCATGTCTACCCCTCATGTGATGTACATATTCTCCCAAAAATTCAGCACAAATTGGTCTAACCAACTTGCTAGAGGCTTTCATCACGTTTTTCTGTATGACCATGATCCTAATAGAGCTCTCTACACATGTACCTGTCATCACTTCCTCTTGGCCCCTGACCTATCCTCTCTTCACATCATACAACTCCTTGAAAATTTCCTTTATTCCTATTTTTGGAGCTCCTCACTAGTCCTTTGTCATAGCCAGTTCACACTTAACATGTTTCTAGTAGACCAAATTGTAATTCAATGAGGCAGAAAAATGATCACCCAGCCTTAGCTTGAACATATCTAGTAAGTCATTCTGGCATGCTTGCTATTCCACAAACGTGAATTCAACTCCCTCTCAGTTCCTTTAGACTTACTTTCCTCCTGCTTCGAATTTTCTCCTTCTTCATCTTCACCTCTCAATTTAATTGGTATCTTTCTCATCACAACTTAAATCTCATCTTCTACAGGAAGTCATTTCAGAATAACAATGGTTACATACTGCTTAATTGCACTTAATAAATGTTTGATTTATTGATTGTGAAACTGATTTGTTGAATTTCATTATAATTCAATACTTATCCTTACTTAATTTGAGCTTATTTTTTTTTGCCCAACATACTATCCTGTCAAAACTCATTTAGGTTCCTGATTTTGTCACCTGATATGCCAACTCTTCCCCCTAAGTTTTTATCTTCTGTAAAATAGAAAAATTTACTTCTCTTAGTCCCTCAATCAATGCAAATTGCAGATGAACATCCCTTATGAATATCCTTCCACAAATATCCCATGGAACATATGTGCTCAATGTATTGGAAGTTTTTCTCTGGTTGTTCTAATATTAAAAGACACCAATGTAACATTGAGATTATTTTTTAATCTACAAAAAACTGTAATGGGAGTTTGAGAACTAACTGAATTTCTGAGATTTATGCTTGAAAGAGATGAGTTCCCTCTACAGATATATATATATATATATATATATATATGCATATATATGTATATATATGTATATTTAGAAAGAGATTTGGATTGTCTTGATCCTTGAACACAGGATGGACTCCAGTCCATTAGAGATTTTGTTTAATGGACTATGTGGGAGGGCAGAATTAAATGAGGGATTTGGAATTGTTCTGATGAGTAACAGTGGTAGTAATACACATGTCATCCTTAATCCCTTGTGAAGACTGAATGAGCTAAGTTGGAGAGAAGAGGTAGCTGATGGGACAATGACAATCATAAAGAATGGAGAGATAATTATAAAAAAAGGGGGAAATTACAAAGAGCTTCCCGGTCCCTGTAAGCATCTTAAATCAAACAAAAATATACACTGAAGCCAGTGAATATATTTGTCTCTTCGAGGATTGAGGGAATTTCTGAAAAGCCTACTCTTTCCCAATATTCTCTTCTCTTTTTCTTTCTGATTTCTTTTTAATTTCTTTTTCTTTAAGCTACTTCTTTTATCCAGATAAAGTCTGGGAGGCTTATAATGCATGCTTCATGCTTAATTGATGCTGAGAAAATGTAAACAGCAAAAGCCAGAGGTTACCTGAAAATGCATAAGATTTATTTTAGGGCTGTAAATGCTACCTCAGTTCAAATATTAGGAATTTCCTCAACTGGGAGCCCTGAGCTATTACAATTTTACTTAAATTTACTTTTCATTTAGCAAATTTCATAAAATTACAGAGAAAGTAACTATATGTACCTCAAGGTTATTATATTTTCCTAAGAACAAAATTAAGACAATTATAATAATAGAGTGAAGTTTATTGAATCTCTAGACTCTGATATGAGAAAGAAGGGCAACAAGAAGGTGATGAAATACAAGATCACAATCTGAAGTGGTCTCGTTGAAAAATACATGTATGGCCTTGGGAGAATTCAGTTACTCTCCTTTCCAAAAGGAAAGATGGAATATAAAAGAAAAATGCCAGGCAGCTAATATTATTTTCCACAATGACACCTGATTAAAATCCAAACCAGTACAAAAATAATGCTGTGTTGACATTATCCTTTGCACATAATAGGCCATCAATAAATCTTTGTTAAATCAATATATGTATACATAATAATAGTTCTTCCTTTGTGGGTGCATTATTAACAAGTCTGGACATTGGGTCAATAAACATTCATTGAACACCAACAATACATTAAGACATCTACAAAGTATTGAGACACCATCCATTGTAAGGGATGAGAAGAAAGACAAAACACAATCTCTATTATCAAGGAGCTCACAATATAAGAAGGGAAAAAGTATGTAAACAGCTACAAATAAGATATATAAAGGATATTTTATATTATATATATATACATTCATATATATGTATACATATATACATACATATATGTATATATATATATATATATACATATATATATATATACATACACAGACATATACACACATATATATGAATTTGAAGTAACAAACAGAGGGAAAACATTAAAATGAAGAGGCATGAGTGAAGGCTTACAGCCAATGAAAATGCCCTGATTCAGAAGAATGGAGTGTTTTACTGAAGATAAGGCAGTCAGTGTCACTAGATAAATAGCATATAAAGAGAAGAGATATATAAGTTATAAGTAGTTGAAGGAGAGGAGGAGGGGGAATGAGGGCTTGAAACAGGTTGGTGCCCTAAGCAATAGAATATTGAATATGATGGGGGAGTGAAGATGATAAGTCAAGAATTATATATAGGTTGCTACCCTGGATAGCTAGAAAGATGGTGATGTCCTCAACAATAATACTGAAGTTGAGAAAAAAAGAAGCATTTGGGAAGATAATGCAGTCTGTTTGGACGTGTTGAATTTAAGAAAGGTATGGACATCCAGTTTGAGATGTCCTAAAAGCAATTATAAATACAAGACTGGAGATCAGCAGAGAGGTTAGGGCTAAATAAGCATCTTTGAGAGTCATCAGGAAAGAGGTGATAATTAAGCCCATGTGAGCTGATGAGATCATCGATTGGAATTGTATAAAAAGAAGAGGGCCTATGTGATACTCACAGCAAGAAATACAAACTGAGGAATTGATGAAAATAAGACTTTTGTCCAATTCTTAAAAGAAAGGGCAATACTGCAAGATTTTACTATCAAATCAAGAATCCCTAAGAATTCAAGTCTTTATGAGTGGGCTTTGCTTGCATTAGATTTAATTATAATGGATACAATTCAAATCAACATACTCAAACAATGTGAAGTGTTTCTGTTATGTTTTTCACTTTTAAGTAGTATGCTTTTAAATTTACCTGGTGATATTCAATGCAATGGAATTGGTGTGCTCATTCATGTAACGGTATATAATTTTAAATACAAATATGTTGCTTCCAAACAGATCACTTGGCTGTTTATTTGATAGCTTCCTGCATACTTTCACAGTAATTGATGGTTTATATGACACAATTCTGTCTCATATCACCAAGAAATCTGGGATTAAGCCAGACTTTCTAAAGACATATTAGACTAGTTTGTGCGCACTCTTTTCTAATGCTACAATATTCACAAATTCCAACCATTTTCGTGTTTTGGACTAAATACTGCAGCTGGACTAAGCAAAAGCTAGGCCCTTCATAAAAGGAATAAAGATGCTCATTATTTAAATTGTTGGTGCTAAACAAAAAAATCAGAATATAAATACTCAAGCTCCAAAAGGGAAAGATGGTAGACTATTCTTTAAAGATTTATGTATCTGTTGATAGGATACACTGTAAACATACAATTCATATTTTCCAGCCACAATTTCTCTCTCTGATAGCACTAGTCACTTGATCACTCCAAACTTGATTAAGGCTCTTCTATACTTAAAACCTTTCAATGGTTCTTTTTAGCATTTAGGATAAAATAGGCTAGTATTTGAGTCCCACTGCCATCTGGCTCAAACCTACCCTTTTAGCCTCATTCATACACTCTTGCACACTCTCTACATACCAGTCAGACTTTACTTGAGCTATTATCCTTATTCAGTTTTCTTCCTGAATTTGCACAATCTGTTCTCCATGTCAAGAATTTTGCCCTTTCCCATCTCCAATGTTATCTCTCAGAATACTCACATCCCTTTTTTCAAAACTTAATTTGGGGACCTTCTCCTCTGGAAAGCTTCCCCAGAGTTCTTCAGGTATTCTTGCTCTCAGTCACCTTAAAGTACTTCATGTTAATTTATCTCAGTAAAAAATATATATATACATACTAAATGTATAGTTATACATGTTTGTGAGTATATGAGTGCACGTGTGTATCTCATAAGCAGAATAAATGCTTTTTAAGGATAATGACTGCTCATGTATTTTTGTCACCCCAGACTCTCACAGAGTATCTGGAATATAATAGACACAATGCTTGTTGACTATATTGAGCTAAACTAATGAGATTTTTGTCTACTTGATTATTTTCTAGTACTCATGTTGCTTTGCAGCTTAGAATATGATAGAACAGGCCCATTTCAGGAATATCAAAAAACAGATGGGGGAAAAGGAGAGGAAAGATCCAAGATGGTGGAGAATAGGTAGAACACTTTACTGAACTTTCTTCAGAATCAATACCAGATAGTGCCTTTAAATGGATTTTGGAGTGACAAAACCCACATATCTTTGGAATGCAATGAATTTAAAGCAGGAGATATCTTGGAAGGACTTCAGGAAAGGTCTGTTTCAATTACTCAGATAATGATGTGGCTCAGCTAAGTCATAGCTCAGTGAAGGCATACCTCAGGAAGGCTTAGGGTGCAGAGGCTCCCTACCAAGAATATAATAAGGGGATATTAGCCAAAAGAAAGCAGTGATGAGCTACTCTGACATGATTTAGAAAGCCAGTGAGTCATCAGACTAGCTATGAAATCCCCAATGCAACTACAAAAGGCAAAAGAATGAGCTCCTAAACCCCAACATAACAGACAGAACATGGCCAGGACCACCAAGGACAGTAGGAAAGCCTGCAGCACAGGTCCTAGCACAGCATGTTGCCTTGTAGAAGACACTCAAAAGAAGCTCCCCTGTGCCATAAGAGCAGATATCAACCTATAAAATTGAGCAAAAAAAAAAAAAAAAAAAAAAAGCAAAAGGAGCTCTGACCATAAATAGCTATTTTGGAGACAGAGAAGAACAGAATTGAAACCCTGAGGACACTACAGGCAAAACAGTTCCAGATGAAGCTTCAAAGGCAAATATAAATTAATCTCCAATTTAAAAGGCTTTTTAGAAAAAAAAGTTTTAAAAGATTTTTCAAGGGATTTAGAAAAAAAATAGGGAAAAAAATGAGAGTTTTGCAGAAGAGTTTGGAAAAGGATCCACAGATATTGAAAAGAAAACAATTCCTTAAAATACATTTTGTAAAATGAAAAAATAGATTTAAGAAAATCACTTCTTAAAAATAGATTTGGATGGGGCAGCTAGGGGGCACAGTGGATAAAGCACCAGCGCTGAAGTCAGGACCTGAGTTCAAATCTGACTTCAGACACTTAACATTTCCTAGCTATGTAACCAGGAGCAAGTCACTTAACTCCAATTGCCTCAGCCAAAAAAAATAGATTTGGAGAAAGTGGAAAAGAAAACAATTTTCAGAAAAACAGAATTGGTGAAATAGAAAAAGAGAAAAACTATTTGAAAATAAAATTAGTGAAATGGGAAAAATCCAAAGAAAATTTAAAAGCATAATTGGCCGAATGAAAAAGGAGGTAAAAAAGCTAAATGAAGAAAATTATTCACTAAAAATTAGAATTGGACAAATGAAAATGAATGACTCAATAGGACATCAAGAATCTGTCAAAACAAAACAAAAATAGAAAAAATAGAAAATTATATAAAATAACTCATTAGAAAAATAAATGACTTAGAAAATAGATCCAGGAAAGGTAATCTAAGAATTATTGGACTACTTTAAATCATGATGAAAAAAGAGCCTAAACAATATCTTTTAACAAATCATCATGAAAAACTTTCTTGATGTCCTAGAACAAGAGGGTAAAATAGCCATTGAAAGAATGCATTGATCACCCCCTGAAAGAGACCCTAAAATTAAACCATCAAGGAATATTTTAGTTAAATTTCATAATTATTAGATCAAGGAGAAAATATAGTAAGCAACTAAAAAGAAACAATACAAATATTAAGGAGCCAAAATCAGGATTATCCAGGACTCAGCATCTTCCATTTTAAAAAATGGAAGGGACTGGAATATGATATTCCAGAAGCAAAAGAGCTTGAACTGCAGCCAAGAATAAACTACAAAGCAAGGCTAAGCACCGTCTTTTAGAGGAAAATATGGACATTACATGCAATAGGGGGTTTCTGATTATTTTTGGTGAAAAGACCAGAGCTGAACAGAAAATTTTACCTTCAAATACTGTACTCAATAGAAGCATAAGGTTAAAATGGAAGGGAAAAACTTTGTTTCAAAGGTTAAAATGTTTACATCCCTAAATGGGAAAATATGTGTAACTCTTGAGAAACCTATAACAAAAATGGGTATACTTACAGGATATAGATAAATATGAGGATATAAAAAAATCTAGGGGTAGAAAAGAAATTATACTGGAAAAAGAAAGAGAAAGTAAAATGGGTAGGATCAGAGAAAGAAAACTTTAGAATATGACAAATTCAAATGCCCACTCCTATTAATATACTAAAGAGCATAGGAATAAATGGACTTTCCATTAAAATGATCTGTAGCATCTATTTAAAACCATGAGCAAGCATCATATGTAATGGGAACAAATTAGAACCATTCCCAATAAGATCAAGGGTGAAACAAGTTTGCCCACTATCACCATTACTATTCAAAATTGTATTAGAAATGTTACCTTTAGCATTAAGAGAAGAAAAGGAAATTAAAGGAATTAGAGTAGGTAATGAGGAAACCAAATTATCACCCTTTGCAGATGATATGATAGTATACTCAGACAATCCTAGAGAATCAATTAATAAACTACTAGAAACAATTCACAACTTTAGCAACAATATTGTACAATGAGCAGTTCTCATGGACATGGTTCTCTTCAACAATGAGATGTTCCAACCAGTTCCAATTGTTCAGTGATGAAGAAAGCCATATATACCCCTAGCAAGGCCTGCAGGATCTGAGTGTGGACCACAACATATTATTTTCATGCTTTGTATTGATGTTTGATTGCATTTTGTTCTCCTCAAGTTTTTTTTTCTTGTAGATCTGATTTTTTTGTACAGCAAGATAACTGTGTAAATATGTATACATATATTTGATTTATCATATATTTTAACATAATTAACATATATTAGACTACCTGTCATATAGAAAAGGGCATGGGGGAAAGAGAGAAAAATTTGGAACAGAAGGTTTTGCAAGAGTTAAGGTTGAAAAATTGCCCATGCATTTGTTTTAGAAATAAAAATCTTTAATAAAAATAAATAAATAAAGGAAAACTCCCTATTTCATTGAAAATCTTTTCCCCTGAGAAATAATGTTTAATCTTCCTTGAGAGTTGATTCTTGGTTGCAGTCCAAGTTCCTTTGCCCTCAGGAATATCATATTCCAAGCCCTTTGATTCTTTAAAGTGGAAGCTGCTAGCTCTGGGTAATTTCACCTTGAACTGAAAATTCTGGAATTTATCTGCAATATTCCTTGAAGTTTTCCTTTTTGAAGTCTCTTTCAGGAAGTGATGGGTGCATTCTTTCAATGACTATTTTACTCTCTGATTCTAGGATAACAGGGAAGTTTTCCTTGATGATTTCTTGGAAGATGTTGTCTAGACTCCATTTTCATTGTGATTTTCAGATAATCCAATAATTTTTAGACTGGCTCTCCTAGATCTCTCTTCCAAGTCATTTGTTTTTCCAATTAGAAATACCAAAGAAGATATTTCTTCTATTTTTTCATGTTTGTTTTGTTTGTTTGACTGATTCTTGATGTCTCATTGAATCATTTGCTCCTATTTGTTCAATTCTAATTTGAGTGAACTATTTTCTTTAGTTAGCTTTTTTATCTCCCTTTGCAGTTAGTTCATTGAACTTTTAAATGAGTTGTTTTATTTTTTTTTCCATTTTAAAAATTCTGTTTTTCAAAGAGTTGATTTCATTTTCCATTTCACCAAAACTATTCTTTAGAGTTATTTTCTTCATATACTTCTGTCTTTCCTTTTCCTGAGTTCTGATTTCCTTTCTTCATTTTTCTTTTAACTCTTTTAAGATTTTTAAAAAATTCTTCCAAGAGAGCCTTGCAAGATAGAGACCAATTTATATCATTCTTTGAGACTTAAGGGTTTAAGGTCTGTTCTTCTCTGTCTCCATAAGAGATATCTATGGTCAGAGCTCTTTTTGAGCTACTATTTGCCTTTTCTAGTTCTGTTGGAGATCTCACAACTAATCTGCTGATCCACTTGCCTCTGATCCAGGATAGAGTAACTAACCTGGCTATGAGGCAAACATTCTCCAGCTGAAATCCAATGTGTTCTAGCTACCAGTTACAGTAAGAATTGCTTTAAAATAGGGACTGTCTTATTATTTCCATTTTCTCCATAGTGATTGGTTCAGTGCTGAGCACATAGTAAGTGCTTTTTCAAATATTAATTAATTAGTGAAGTGTTTGAGCACTGAGAGGTTAATTATGTGCCATTATGTGTTGGAAACATGAAACACTGTCCTTTTGCACCAAAGTCTTCTTATTCACTATACTGAACTTACTTATCATAACTATAACATATGATAAAAATGTGTGATATATATTCAGTTATTTAAATATTCATTCAGCTTGCCCTCTTCACAAATAAAAAAATAAATCACTTCCCTACCTACAGAGTTTCAAAGTTACTATAAATTTTACATTTTTTTTTCTTTTTGCTGAGGCTTGGGGTTAAGTGACTTGCCCAGGGTCACACAGCTAGGAAGTGTCTGAGACCATTTTTTAACTCAGGTCCTCCTGACTTCAGGGTTGGTGCTCTATCCACTGCGCCACCTAGCTGCCCCTAAATTTTACATTTTTGAGAGGAATAGCCTTAGCAATAAAGCAAACAAAAGAGAAGATATTTTCTAACAGCCAAAAAAAAAGGAAAGAAAGAACAAAAGATTGAAAGGTTATCTCTTGTATATGTTATTTTTACATATCAAAAGTAATATTCCCAAGAGGGTTCAGCCACAAATGGATGGCCACAGAATTTTTTTCTTGGCAATTCCAGTCTTAAAACTTTTGGATTAAGCTCATCAAATAAAACATTCCAAAAGTAGAACTATAATTAATATTTTACTCTGTTATGATGGAGAGCAACTACTCAAAGCTTTCATAAACATAGTTAATGGCCAGCTCAGAGGACTAAAACCTCAGTGTGACTAACTCATGAGGGGTTAGCCAATAATCAGAAGTTTTGGCAACAGAAATCCATCATATAGATTAATAACAATGAACCAGGAAGGCTGAATGCTACAGTTCAATCTTTTAATTCACCAACAACTGACCTACTATATAAAATAAAAGAATGATTTTTTTTGGCACCACAGTTATAAATCAGAATTCAATTAATATTTTAAAAAGACTGGCTAGAGAGGAAAAAACCAAGTTTCCATTTGGACTCAGTAAAGCAGAAGCTTGTGTACTGGAATATGTATTCACACATGAATATATTACAAATGTACAAAACTAAAGTATTTACATGGTCTTTCCATATAATTTATAACTAAATTTTTCAACCATCCTCAACTTTGCATTTACAGTGTTTCATAATATAGGTACCATATACCTTTCCAGATTTTATATCATTACCCTATATTCAGTCTGCATTCTAGCACAACTGTTCTGCTAACTGTACTCTGGAGACAATATTCAAAGCCTCCATACCTTTATGTTTCCCTGTATCTAGCATGCATACCTCATAGATCCCTTGCTTCCTTCAAAACAAAGTTGAAGAGTAACCACATGTATGAAGTCTTCCAAAATTCCCACTGTATTTGGCATTCCCTTTTTGAGATTATTTTGGATTACTATTATATACATTGTACTTATCTTTTGTCAATTTATAATAGCCCTGCCCAGATACAACAGAAGACAATAAATAAACTCTTTCTAGCCTAGAAGCATCTCATTTGTTTTTGTATCACAATCACTTAATACAGTACATTTCATATTATGGGTGTTTTAATAAGTGTTTGAAGTACTAAACCATTAAAAGTCACATCAAGTCAACATTGTAAGTCATGTGTGTAGTTCTATACTTCTATAACAGCAAAAAAGGACCCAACAACTTCAACTTATTGAAGTCATCCAGATATTATTGATGCCATTGAAAGGATATTTTAAAAGCATATTAAAGACACCTATGTCTTATAAAAGATTATTTTGTTATGTTTTTTAATTGTTGGCACATATTATAAATTCAGTAGAATGGCTATAATATATTGATACATATACATACAGAAATGAATAAGAAAATTTCATGAAAAAAATTCCTCCTTGTCATCCATTTTCCCAATTATTCTCACTAAATCCAACCAACATTGTTGCCCAGGAGACAAAAAGCATAACTAATTAGAATGACTACTGGGAAATGGGTAAAGCCTCTTGGCAAAGGCAATGAGCTTGACAACATTTTGATATTTTCTCTCTCTTTTTTTAATATGTTCTGACACAGTGATGAATTACAAAATAGTTTTATTAAGAACATTTGACATCTGTTTGGGGTGGCATTTTGCTCTGTAATCATAATTGTGTTGTAGTAATTGCAAGTGTATAAATAAAAAAATTTAGGGGAAAGTTTCTCAAGCATCTGTCAGAGAATGGTAACAAGATAGTTTGACTTCTCTCAGTGTTTAAGATCTCTTTACATATGGTCTCTGATGAAGTTAGTCTGTTTTATGGAAATTTAAGATAATTTCCATGCCCTACTTAATAAGCTCCTTTTCTTGTATTTTACTGGACTTGTTTATGTTTACTCAACTGAATTAGATTCACTTCCTTAATTTTTATCAAGACATTATCTGTGCATTTCTATATGAAGTCCTGGCACATATCACACTCTTCATATGCTTAATCAGAAGTACTAACTAAACCCTGAAATTAGATCCAATTGTTTTACTTGAGGAGATACAGGAAGACTGACTCTCACATGCTGTATTCATGCAGCGCATCAATCATAAATATGTTGAGGACAGAAGTAGCTATGACCCAGTATTCACTCTAGGTAATACTGTACCTAAATCCAAAAAGTTCCTAAACTATTCTCAGAACCACTTAGAAATATAGGTTAAGAAAGACCCCAGCTTTTGGGATAAGTATTCACTATTTGACAAAAACTGCTGGGAAAACTGGAAACTAGTGTGGAAGAAATTAGGGCTTGACCCACATCTAACACCACATACCAAGATAAGATCTAAATGGGTTCATGATATGGATATAAAGAATGATACTATAAGTAAATTAGAGGAATGTAATATAGTTTACCTCTCAGACCTATGGAGATGGAATAAATTTATGTCCAAAGAAGAACTGGAACTCTTAACTGAAAACCAGATAGATAACTTTGACTATATTAAGTTAAAAAGTTTTTATACAAACAAAATCAATGCAGACAAGATTAGGAGGGAAGCAATAAATTGGGAAATCATCTTTACATTTAAGGGTTCTGATAAAGGTCTCATTTCTAAAATATATAGAGAATTGTCTCATATTTATAAAAATTCAAGCCATTCTCCAATCAATAAATAGTCAAAGGATATGAACAGACAATTTTCAGAGGATGAAATTAAAACTATTTATAGTCATATGAAAAGATGCTCCAAATCACTATTGATCAGAGAAATGCAAATCAAGACAACCCTGAGGTACCACTTCACATCTGTCAGATTGGCTAAAATGACAGGAAAAGTTAATGATGAATGTTGGAGGGGATGTGGGAGGGCTGGGACACTGATGCATTGTTGGTGGAGCTGTGAACGCATACAGCCATTCTGGAGAACAATTTGGAGCTACGCTCAAAAAGTTATCAAACTGTGCATACCCTTTGACCCAGCAGCATTTCTATTGGGCTTATATCCCAAAGAAATCATAAAGGAAGGAAAGGGACCTACATGTGCATGAATGTTTGTGGCAGCCCTTTTTGTAGTGGCTAGAAACTGGAAATTGAATAGATGCCCTTCAATTGGAGAATGGCTGAAAAAATTATGGTATATGAATGTTATGGAATATTATTGTTCTGTAAGAAATGACCAGCAAGATGATTTCAGAGAGGCTTGGAGAGACTTACATGAACTGATGCTGAGTGAAATGAGCAGAACCAGGAGATCATTATACACGGCAACAGCAGTACTATATGACGATCAATTCTGATGGACATGGCTCTCTTCAACAATGAAATGTTTCAAATCACCTCCAATTGTTCACTGAAGAAAGCCATATACACCCAGAGAGAGGGATGTGAAATGTGGACCACCACATAACATTCTCATACTCCTTGATTGATGTTTGCTTACATTGTGTTTTCTTTATCTGATATATTTTTGTGTAATAAGATTTTTCTTGCACAACAATGATAAGTTTGGAAATATGTATACATATATTCGATTTGCCAATATTTTAACATAATTAACATGTAGTGGATATCCTGCCATCTAGGGGAGGGGTGGGGAGTTGGGGGGAAAATTTGTAACAGATAGCTATGTAAGGGTTATTGTTGAAGAATTACCCACACATATGTTATGCAAATAAAATAAAAAATGAAAAAAAAAGAAATATAGGTTAAGGCACTAACTGTAAAAAATACAAGATGCAGTAGCTGAACAGGTCTCCTAAAATCAGACATAAATACAATTTAAGCAGGGAATTGGATGAATGGAGAAAAGGGTTTTATTTTTTAACTTGGCTGAATGTTTTAGAGTGTGATCAATTATATCCTTCAAATTCCCAAAAGGAAGAATCAGCCAAGGAATATTTAACTGAATCCTATTTTAAAGATCTTATGATGAGCATTTATGGCATTTATTTAATAACATAACAAAAATAAACTTAATAAGGTTGACATTTGCAACATGTCTATTTTTTCCTATTTTTGGTATACAAGGATAAGGTTCCTCCTCAAGTACAATTAATCACAGAAATCCCACACAGTTCAAATTAATCAAACTATAGTGGTAAAAACTAGGTAAAAATAAATTCTTAATCAATTTGGGATAAATAAAGTAGTTTTATCATTGGAAAAAATAAGCTATGTAGGAAATATATTGGGATTTGCTAAATGAAACAGCTACACCTTTGAATTACAAATAGTTTTTTTTTGGTTTTTTTTGGTTTGCTTTCGTTTTGTTTTATTTGAATGGTTCATAGCTAATCATTCCTTTGAAAAATAATTGATTACATGGGAAGGAGGGACATTGAGGATATAGTTACAGAGTGAGTTCTTCTTCCCACCCAACCCTCACCTCTCAAAGAAAATTGGATGAAGAATTCGTTAATTTTAAAAGTCAAAATATTTGAGATTTCCAGAAGCATCAGCAGCAATATACAAGGATCAGAAGTGAAAGACAGTAGCACTGGCATGAGGAATTCAGAGACATACCAAGAATAAAGTAAACACACCAAGGAAAGGAGGCTTTGGAAGTATTGATTACATATTCTACAAAGACCCACAGCCTCAAACAACAAAAAAGAACTCCATATAAATAGAAATTCATGAGGACTCTCTTAAGAGGAAAGAAAATGGATATAGCAACAGTTTTTACTATACCTGCTTAACAAACACACTCTTTGTAAAAGCTAATTGAAACTAATAGCTGAAAATCCCTAAGAAACAAAATGGCAGGATCTTGGGTATGACAATACTTTTTTTGCTTTTTTTTTCCTGAGGCAATTGGGGTTAAGTGACTTCCCCAGAATCACACAGCTAGTATGACAATACTTTAAACTTTTTTTTTAAATAGAGTTACCTCCAGAATGCTTAGCAAGGACAATCACCTCACTTTTGGGGACCAAATCAACCAATGCAAGTGAGTTAGGGAATTAGCCCAGAAGAATTGCTATAACAAAAATTTTGTTTTATGAAGAGATCTAATCTCCCTCGCCTTTTTCATTACAGAAAATTTAAAATATTATATGTGAAATCAAAACAGAACATGAATTTAAAATAAAATTGGCCACAAATAGGTATTAGTTAGATTTCTATCCTCTCTCCCCCTCCATTAAACCTGCTTTTTTCCCCTCAAATAGAGAAAATACAATGGATAGCATAAAACTTAATTTTTTTTAACTTAAGGTCAAAGGAAATACCACAATGCAAACAGTTTTTGAAATTTTTCAATATACTCATAATGAAATAATTTCTTCTCTGAACTCTTATTCTCGCCTAGTTATTTCTCATGTGGAGCTGAATAAAAAACACAATAGGAAGACATTGTCTCCAACATTCCCATTCTGAACTTTAGCCACAGGAGGTGGTAAAGAATCCATCAGATGATAATCAATAAACATCCACCTGTGCAGAAATGGTAGGCAGGAAACCATATGTAAGTACATTAATAAAGTCCCTTATCCTACCATTCAAGGCCCTTCATAGTTTGGCTCCAATTTACATTTCAGACAAAAAGGAAAGGAGAGGGGAAAGTAATAAATATTTTATAGCCCTAAATGACAGACGCTTTGCTAAGTGATTTTATAATTTTTTTTGATCTTTCAAACTGTACTTGTACTTCCCAAATCCTTTCCTGGTTTTTACTACCTATAGACACTATGTATGTATGTATGTATCTATGTATCTATGTATGTACACTTTTGTACATAGAATGCATTTCACTCAATAAACCTCTCTTTCTTCCCTTTGAAATACCTCTTGTCTTTTAAGGTTCAACTCCTCCATGATGTGTTACAGAATTCATTTAACAAACACAGATTAGACATAGATTCATAACACCTACAGAAAAGTAATATAGGCTAGTACAAAAAAAGCTTACAAAGCCAGAAAAAATCTAAGCCTAAATTCAGTCTATGACACCTATTATGTGACTAACCTTCAAAGTATCCTGGGTAATTCTTTAAGACTAAATTTTAGGAGGAGGCAAAGACAAGATGGCAGAGAAAAGGCAGGGACTCTTCTGAACTCTTCCCTAAATACCTCCAAATTCCTTTAAATAGTTACTTTAAGCAAATCTTAGAGCATCAGAACATACAAAAAGATGGAGTGGAACAATTTTCCAGTTGAAGAAAACTTAGAAAAAGGTCTGTGTGTGACATGAGAGTGGGAGTCCAGCTCACAGTCCTAGCACAGACTATGCCAGTGCATCCCCAGCCTCAGCTCCAGCACAGGTGCCAGCAAAGCAAAGCAAAAATCTAATTAATAGGCTGGGAAAACAAAGAAGAGAAAAAGATTCTGATCATGGAAAGTTATTATGGTCACAAGGAAATCAAAACACAACTTAGAAGAGGATAGCAAAGTCAAAGCTCCTACATCCAAAAGTTCCAAGAAAAATAAGAATTTGTCTCAGGCCATGGAAGAGCTCAAAAGGGATTTTGAAAATCAAGTACGAGAGATAGAAAAAAATGAAGAAAGAAATGAAACTGATGCAAAAGGAAATACAAAAAATTAATGTGGAGAATGTCCTAAAAACAAAATCTGTCAAATGGAAAAGGAAGCACAAAAATTCACTGAGGAAATAGTTTCTTAAAAATTACATTTGAGAAAAGAAGCTAATGAGTTTAGAAGAAATGAAAAAATAACAAAATAACATCAAAAGAAAAAAAATAGAAAACATGTGAAATGTATCATTGGAAAAGCAAGTAACCTGAACAATAGAATAGGTCCAGGAGAGATAATGATATGAACTATGATTATAAAATCATGAATATGCTTTGACTTAACAATATCACTACTAGGCATGAACACTAAAAGAGGTATTAAAAGAGAGATAAAGACCTATATGTTAAATATATATATACACATATATATGTATATATATATGTATATTTATGCCAGTTTTTCAGGACAAAGAATTGGAAATTGAGGATGCCCATCAATTAGGGCAATGGCTGAATAAATTGTGACATCTGATTAGGATGAAATATTATTGTTTGATGGGAAATGATGAGTAGGTTGCTCTCAGAAAAACCTGGAAAATCCTCAATGACTCAAAGTGAAATATGCTGTGTAAAAATTAATAGCAATATTATGGGATGATTAACAGTGAATGGCTTTACTATTCTCAGCAATACAATGATCCACAAATACTCTTGAAGATTTATGATGAAAATTATAATCAATATTCAGAGAAAGAACTGATTGTGTCAATATATACTGAAGCATATTTTTTATTTTCTTTATTTTTCTTAATGTTTTTTTTGGGGGGAAGATGAATGTTTTCTTTTGCATCATGACTTTTATGGAAAAGTTTTGCATAACTTCACATGTGCCTTTTTAAGAGAGGTGGGGGGGAAGGAAGAGAGATCAGAATTGTCAGTTTTACAAACAAATGTAAAATTTTGCTTTATCTGTAACTAAGGAAAATAAAAATATGAAAGAAAGAAAAATAGTTTTTCTAAGTTTCAGAAAAGGTCTTGACCTAAATTAGTTGAGGGAATTCTCTCATCTATCAATGAAATCACAAGTACATTCTCTATCAAAATCAGTTAGTTGGTACAATGGATAGAGCACCATGACTGAAGTAAGGGAGGTTTGCATTCAAATTCAGCCTCAATTATTCACTAGCTGTGTGATCCTGGACAAATCACTTAACATATGTTAATCTCAGTTTTCTCAACTGTAAAATGGTTGATAATAACAGTACCTTGCAGGGATGTTGTAGAGATCAAATGATATAATATTTGAAAAGTACTTAGCACAATGACTGGCACATAATAGACATTATATAAATGGTTATTTCCTTCCCCTTCTGCTTTCTTCCCCTGTCCCCCATTCCTACAAACAGTTATTGAGGTAGCGAGGCACCAGCAAGAGAAAACTGACTTGAGAATTAGGAAGATCTGGGTTTCAGTGTTTGACTTTAACACATACTGAGTTTAGAACTCTGGGAAGTTCACTTGACCACTTAATATCTCACATTCTTTTAAAATGGCAAGATACATAAGAGATGTTAAATGACAATTGAAAGAGAAAATGTTCATATTGAGTTCATCATGACAATGAAACATTTTGCATTAAGTAGGTGCTTAATAAATGTTCACTTAATTATACTGAAGGCAAAGATATTCTCTTAAAATAGACATATTAGGTAAAAATCTTTTAGCTTGTTAACTGGGCCAATATACATGTGACTATGAAGTGGAGTGGACTGAGTTACTTTCACACTAAACAATGAATGATGTTAGTATTTAGAGTCTATAACTCTTATTCATTTGTCAGGCAGCTACCCAGACTTTTCTACTTGCCAACATAACATAATTCTCATAAACTTCCATCTAGCCATTCAGTATTTCTGTTCATAAGCATCTGAATCTAAAAATAGAAATAGAATTTGGATTTAATGAAATTACAAAAAAATTGTTGATCCTTTTTTTTCACTTACATCATTGAGGGAAATGTATATACCTTTATTTTTTAAGCTCTTTGATGATATCACTGATGAGATAAAGTATTATCTTGAATTTTGCAGCCTAACTTTCTTAGACAATGGGACAGTTTCTCTTTAACTAAGTGATAATATAAGATTCTCCGTTGCCTTCTGTGCAGTCCTCTTGGCTTTTGCATGCACAAAATATTATGTGGGTAATGACAAGTAAAAAGTATTTATTATATGTCTAATGTTTACAAGATGTTTGTTTTTAACAAAGACATTCTCATCCTACTCTGCTGTCTCCAGACACTTGAACATAATCCTGTGCCTGTAATGAATTCCACTGTAGAATCTAAACTTTAGTTTTTAAGATCTTTGGGAATGCTTCTTTTCTTTTAAGATTTATTCTTACAATGATGGTTCCTTGCATTTATCTGATTAATACAGATTAGTTATTTATTTATAACTACAGAAAATCAGTATGATAGACAGAGAATCAATATCAAAGCTAGGAAGACTATTAGTCAATCCATCAATAAACTTGTACTAAACACCAGATACTCTGCTAAATATCAGAGATAAACAGGTACACACTGACACACCCACTCACACACACTTCTCAGAGACTTAAAAAGACATCTTTGAGACCTCTCATTGTCATAGGGGAGATAATATGAAAATTAAATCGTACATAGAAAATCTCAAATATCTATTTATCTAGATGTTAAATAAAATAAGATTATCTTTTTTAATAAGATTATCTTAAAAGGATTATATGTCAATCTAGATTAGCAACTGTCCTATAATTTATAATCATAAAATATTCCCTGAAGTCAATGAAAGTTTATATGACAGCTAGGCAGTTAGGTAGTACAGTAGAGTGCTAGACATGGAGCCTAAAAGAGCTGAGTTCAGATCCTGCCTCTGACACTTATTAGCTGTTTGACTCTGGGCAAGTCATTTAATATTTTCCATCTGCAAAATAGGGATAATAGCATCTACCTTACAAGGTTTTTATGAGGCTAAAAGAAGATAATATATAAAGTGTTTCATAAACCTAAAAATGCTATATAAACATTAGTTATTGTTTTATTAACTAATTATTAAATTTATTTTATTAAACATTTATTTTCATTATTTTTATTAAATAACCTGTGGTCCATAGCCAGTATGTGTCAGGAGTAAGCCTTAGACCTTACTCCCCAGTCTTCCTGAATCTGAGGTCAGCTCTCTATCAATTGGGCCACATATTAATCATAATCATACTAACATAGAGTACTTTGAGACTTACCAATATTATACCATTTAATCCTTACAATAAGTATGGGAAATAATAATAGGTATTCTTATGAATTCAGTTTTACAGGTAAGCAAATTGAGGCTCAGTGACTAGCCTTGTTATACAACTAGTAAGTGTCTGGGTCAGTATGTAAACTCAGGTATTCCTGACTCAATTTGCTCTAGTCACTGTGTAATGTAGATGTTCCTGTCCTACTTTATGCATTAGTGTACATATATATATATATATATATATATATATAT
>JAJPUD010006001.1:11664-32159 GCA_023553655.1 Myrmecobius fasciatus | reverse complement strand
ATGCATTAGTGTACATATATATATATATATATATATATAATTTTATATATATATATATATATGTATATGTATATATAAATGCTAGTGTAAACTAACTAGGGAGTTGATGGTGTCCACCATGATGAAGCTAAAACCTAGAAAAGTAAAATGACATCTCAGTTATTGTATTAAATACTGGAGATAAAGAACAGAAGAAAGCAGTTCCTCCCTCTAAGAGTGATAGTATATATGGAAAGCAGTGATTGTACATAAAAGTAAATGCTAAATATAAACAAATAAATCCCAAAATTTTTTTTTCTTATTTTGCTAGATATGGAAATATTAGTAGCTGAGAGAATCAAGAAAGTTTTCATGGAGGAAGATGAACTTTGAAGGAAGCCAGGAATATTAAGGGACAAAAGTGAAGAAGTAATATGTTGGAAGAAGGACTGCCTGTGCAGATTCAGGGGTAAAATGTTAAATTTCACTCAGCTTACTCGAGGAAGAGTGAATTAGACAATCTGTGCAAAATGGAGGGCATGCGAGGTATTTGATTAGTAATAATCCTATAATGGTACTCTGGAGTCAAATTATAAAGGGTTTTAAAATCTGAACTGAAGACTAGGCCTCATCATGCCTCTGAGGTACATTATCAAAACATAACCTGTTTCCCCCATTCTTTGGACCAGAGGATCATAAAACCATGAAATTTAAAACTGCAAGGGATTTTATCTATCAACTAATGAACCATAAACCTAATTTTTGATATGAGAAAATGTAGGACCATACGTACTAAATGGTTTCCCCCAAGTCATACAAGGAGAAGGAGCAAATAGATGGTGAAGTGAAAAGAATGCTAGACTTAGAACCAGAAGACAAGTTTGAATCCTTCATATGCTGTGTGACTATGGGCAAGACATTAAACTTTGGTCTCCTCAATTTCCCTATTTTTAACATAAGGACAATAATAAAAATACCTATCTTCCAAAGTTATTGTTAAGTATTCAAAAGTTCAGAAATGTGGAAAGCTATAAAAATGTTATTAATTATTATTATTAGCAGGATTTGAACCAAGTTCTACCAATTCCAATTTAAATTTTCTTTCCATATGCTACCTCCAGAATGTTCATGATATTCAGTTCCTTCAATCATGCCTGACTCTTCATGACCACAGTAGGGGTTTTCTTAACAAAAATACTGGAGTGGTTTTGCATTTTCTTCTCCAGCTTTTTTTATGGCGGAAGAAACTGAGACAAATAGGCTTGAATATCTTGCCCAAAGTCACATAGCTAGTGAGCATCTAAGGCCATATCTAGACTCAAGAAGATGAGTATTCTGACTTTAAGCCCTAATAATTTCAAATTTTTGACTATATAAGTTCTCAAAAGATTAACTAGCAAGTCAAAGAAAGGTTGGGAGCTGAATCAGTGGAATTCACCCCATTTTATACTTGACAACATCAAAATAGAGCCTATCTGCTTAGTCCAATAGCATATAAGAGCATGAGTAAATGGTTTGATCTATTGCCTGTCAAGGCTAAACTTCTGGTCACCTCAAAGTTTACTAATGCATCCCTAATTGACCAATTACACAATGTAGTGTCTATGACATTCATAAGGTCTACCATTTTTCATCACTCCCAGCATGGGCACAATGTCAGGATGAATGCATGCATATGTGGAAAAAATATTTTCATTAACTACATATATTATTTAAAGGGTTTTTTAAAAATATCTGTTTCTTATATAAAAATTATTTTCCAATTTGTTGTGCCTCCAATAAATCTTCCTCTATATCATAGGAAAAATAGATAAGCAAAAAGACTATAATATGTCTGTCAATATTTTGCACCTATAGTTTGCCACCTCTCTCCTGAAAGGAGCAAGATGTATTTTATTATCTGTTCTCTGAGGCCATAAAATGTATATTTTGTGTCAAGGCCATTACTTGGGAATTGGCAAAACAGAGCCCCCAAAGCAATAGATGAGTCTAATTGATGCTGTAGGAAACTTCTATGAGAGGAAACAAGCCATAAACAAGTTGCAGAGGAAGAAATCCAACCATTTCCTCCTCAGCCACCTTCTTGCCAAGACCAGAAGTCATAGACTGGGGGATTTAAGCCTTTTACCTCTACTCTCATTGAAATGTCACCAATTTAAGAGCAGGGATTGTCTTTCCTTTTGTATGTTTATGCCTAACACATAGCACAGTGTTTATCACATACATGCATAATAACAGCTTTCTCATTCTTTTGTTATGGGACTTGCAACCTGAACTTATCCATCAAAGGCACCATTTGCTTTGAATTCAATGGCCTATCAAATTTCCTAAACAATGAGTACACAATGAACACATGCTCTTTTTCATTTTCCTTTATGGCCTAGATGATCACAGGTCAATAAGTTTGAAATAAACTAGGTGACCTTTAAATTCTCTTTCAAACTTTGATTATAGTGCAGTGCCAAGAGCAATAAATTTAGACCCAATAGTCCTGCATTCAAATCCCAATTCTCCCAAATACTAACTGTATTACTTTAGACAAATCACAACCATCATGTACTTCAGTTTCCTCAACTATATAATGGGGAGGGAGATTGGGCTAGATAGCCTATAAAGTTACCTTAAAGGGTGAAGTGAATAGAGCACTGGGTTTAGAATTAGGGAGATCCATCTTTATGAGCTCAAATCTGGTCTCAGTCACTTACTAACTGTGCAACTATGGGTACCTGGAAAAGTCACTTTACTCTGTTTTCCTCAGTTTCTCATATTTAAAGAAGAATTGGAGAAGGAAATGACAAATTATCCCATTATCTTTGGTAATAATACACTAAAATGGAGACATGAAGAATTGAACACAATGGAAACAACCCAACAACAAAGTTCCCTTTAACTCTATCTCTGATAAATGGCATTCAGTGCCTCTCCGGTGAAGCAGCATAATATAATTAGATCACTGAACTGAGAGGCAAAAGAACTGATTTTGAATTCTGGCTCTGCAATTTAAGGAATAACTTTGTAACTTATTCCTATAGCTCTAATTTCTTCATCTATAAAATGAGAGGGTTAGCTGTCTGAAGAACAACTTGGATCTTTCCAACAAAAGTAGATTAAATTAAATGAAACATTTATTAAGGATATACTATGTGTTGGGTGCTAATTGTGCTGGGATCTGGAAATACAAGAAAGAGCCAAAAGAAAAATTGCTATCAAGAATCTTTCATTTTTTTGAGAGAGAGAGGGATATAATACATAAAAGGAGCTGAAAATGTAGAGCAGTATGTAATATTTAACATATAATTTGGCTTGGATGAGAGTTACATTTCAAAACATATACAGATTTTTTTTGTTTATTAAACATTCAGATTGTAGAAAGCTTAATGGAGCTTGGAAAACACTCTTAAATCATTTTACTACTGATAATAATCAATGTTTTATGAAAGACAAAGTATAAATTCACTTGTTAAAGAATATATCTTGAGAAAGACACACTATTCACATTTTTCAAAAAATACAATTATAGAATAGCATATGCAATTGTTTAGATTTAAATTGGTCACTATGTAAATACATACACAATGGTAGATTAGCTATGTTTCAATGTCCTAGAGAAATCTATTGTCTCAACTGCCAAGTCTTATTTCAATCTATTACTTGGCATTTTCTTGTCCACTTTACTTTTTGCACATGGGATAAATGAGTAATGGATGGCTATCTCTAGGTAACAGGCAGAGAAAGATTATATAAGAGTGAAATAGAAAGTTACATACATGGTATGCTTTCAATTACAACAGGAAGCTCCCCTCTTTACCCCGCATCCAGCTTAAAATGTTTGTTTTTTGTTTTTGTTTTTTTGTTTTTGTTTTTTCCCTCTTCTGCCATTTGGCCAGAATTGTGTCACTAGACATTCATTCCTTTGGGGACAAGGATGTTGCTTACTTGCTTTTACTATTTCCTGACTTTCTAAAACATTTATTATGTATATTCTTGTGTAAGGTACCAAACAAGGCAAGGAGAGATTTGAGGATAAATAGGGCTTGGATTTTGCCCTGTTATAATATAAAACCTAATAGTAGAAACTAAAACATGAACAGAAATGCCTATTTAACCTATATAACAGGGTGCTAAGGCAATATGGAATTCACACAATACAGACATCCTATAACCAATTCCAAGACTCTGGCTATATGATGATAACTATAGTGCTAGAATTGGAGTACATTTGACAATTCCTAATAAACTTACTTTTGTTCATCTCGATCTGATTCCTGGCTACATTCTGGTGAGTCTAAACAAAGAAGCAAGGGGAGAGACTTCTCCTTCTAAAGCTAACATGTGACCTGATAATACAAGGACTATACTGTGGCTCTTTGTATTTACTTTCCTTTAGGTGATAGATATGGAACACGGTTAGGACATTATGAACCTCAAAAAAGTCAAGAGATTTAGCTATCCAAGGCCTGGGAGTCAAATCCATGATAGTTTTTATAATAATCCAGTTAAACACTAAAGCCTCTGTGTAACAAACTGGCCTTCAGCCCCCAGACTATCAATAGCTAAAAAAAAAAAAAAGAATCATCCAAAACTGATACTCTAGTTGAATGTGAACTGAATTATCAATGGTAAGTAGAAAGGGTGTATTCCTAGCTTAATAGTTTTCCAAAGATTGAGATGATTTAAGAAAGAGAGTGTCAGGGGTCCTCCAGGTATTGGAGAATAAAGAGAGAAAATGCTTGCACTTGTACTCCTGCTGTATCTGCATTGTAAACATTGCTTTGTAAAAGCTAATCCATGTAAACTGGTTAGAAAGAATTGGGACCTTAATCACTCATCATTTATGTTGGGAATACTCCATCAGAATGTAAATTCAATCTGGCAGTATTAAAAGTGAATCTCCAAAATCCCTCAGGGGTACTTCTGTAACCTGGAGAGACAGATAGAGATAATCAATATACTTATTTACTTAATACTTACACTGGATCTGGGGGTAGGAGCAGAGCCAAGATGGCAGAGAATAGACATTTCTTTATCTGAGCTCCTCCTAGTTTCCCTCAAATCAGCACCAGATCAATCCTCTGAACTGGTTTTGGAGTGACAGAATCCACAAATACTTGGAGTGAAACAAATTTCCAGAAGAAGATACTTTGGAAGAACTTCAGAAAAGGTTGGTTAAAATCAGGAGGGAAGGAGGCAGCTGAGAACAGATGCAATGCAGGGAGTCAGAGCATTGCCGACTCCACACATCAGGAAATCTATTGGGAGGCTCTTAGGCTTCTCTGTTCTGGTTATAAGCCAGTAGATGAGCAGATTAGGTATGAGACATCCAAAGTAAATACAAAAGTCACATAGTTGTGCCTCAACCCAGAAAAACACAGGATCAGGCCATGCCTACCAGCACCTGATGTCAGTCAGTAGCACGTACCTCAGGGCAATCTAAAGCAGCTTCCATCCCTTTGACCTTTAAAAATGAGCAAAAATGCAAAAAAAAAAAAACCACTATCCATAGTTAGTTTTTATGGAGAAAGAAAAGAACAAATCTCAAAGCCTGAGGATTGTAAATGTAAATCATCTCCAGAGTAAGTTCCAAAGGATGATATGAGTTGGACCCTATTTACAAGGTTCTTTTGAAAGAATTCTAAACGGATCTTAAAAGAGTTAGAAAAAAAGAGAGAAAGGAAATGAGAACTTTGCAAGAGAGTTTGGAAAAGGAAAAACAAAACTACTTAAAAATAGATTTGATGAAATAGAAAAAGCATATAACTCCTTACAAAATAGATATGAAAAAGAAACCAATTTACTGAAAAACAGAATTTGTGAAATGACAAAAAAATGAAATGAACAAAACACCTCATTTAAAAATTTAATTGGGAAAATGTAAAAGGAGATAAAAAAGCTAATTGAAGAAAATAATTCACTAAAAATGAGAATTGAACAAATGGAAGTGAATGACTCAATGAAACTTCAAGAAGCAATCAAACAAAACAAAAAGAAAAAGAAAAAAAGGAAGAAAATGTAAAATATCTCATTGGAAAAACAAGTGATCTGGAAAATACAGCTAGAAAAGAGAATCTAAGAATCATAGGACTTCCTGAAAACCATGATGAAAAAAAAAGAGCCTAGACAATAACTTCCAGGAAATCATCAAGGAAAACTGCCCTGATATCCTAGAATCAGAGGGTAAAATATCCATTGAAAAAAATATAACCATCACCTCCTGAAAGAGGCACCAAAATGAAAACTTCAAAGAATATAGTAACTAAATTTCAGAATTATCAAATCAAAAAGAAAATATTGAAAGCAGCCAGGAAGAAATCATTCAAATATCAAGGAGCCATAACTGGATTACCCAGGACCTAGAAGCTTCCACTTTAAAGGAATGAAGGGTATGGGATCTGATATTCCTAAAGTCAAAGAAACCTGGATCGCAGACAAGAATCAACTATCCAGCAAAATTAATCATTATCTTTCAGGGAAAAAAGATGTATATTCAATGAAACAGGTGAATTTCATTTATTTCTGATAGAAAGACCAGAGGAGAATAGAAAATTTGATCCTCAAAGACAGAACTCAAGAGAAGCATAAAAAGGTAAAAAGGAAAGGAAAAAAACAACTTTCTCTTAAAAGTTAAAAAGTTTATATCCCTAAATGAGAAAATAATATGTTTAATTCTTAAGATCTGTATCTCTGTTATGGGTATACATAGAGGATGCAAGTATAACTTGATTTTATAGTAATGACATAAAAAAGAAACTAGAGGAGGAAAGTTTATTCTCCTAGAAGAAGAGGAAAATGGAATTAAAATGGGGTAAATTACATCTCATGCAGAGACAAAAAAACCTGGTACAACTGAAGGAAAGAAGGGATGGAGATGAGTATTGTGTAAACATTAGCCTCCTCAGATTTTGCCCAAAGATAGAATATCAGACCAAAAAATAGACCCAAAATTACTTAGAAACTAAATAATCTAATCCTAAAGAATGAATGAGTGCAAAAAACAAATCATATACACAATTGATAACTTCATCCAAGAGAATGAAAGTAATGAAACAACATACCAAAATTTATGGGATGCAGCCAAAGCAGTTATTAGGGGAAATTTTATATCTCTAAATGCTTACTTGCATAAAATAGAGAAAGAGAAGCTCAATGATGGGCTTGAAATTAAAAAAAATTAGAAAAAGAACAAAGTAAAAACCCCAAATTATAAACCAAATTTGAAATGCTGATAAAAAGGGAAATCAATAAAATTGAAAGTAAGAAAACATTTGAATTAATAAACAAAAGTAAGAATTGGTTCTGTGAAAAAAAAAAAACAACAAAATAGATAAAACTGTAGTTAATTTGCATAGAAAAAAGAAAGATGGAAATCAACTTGTTAGTATCAAAAAAGAAAAGGGAGAATTTTGCAACAATGAAGAAGAAATTAGAGCAATAATTAGGAGTTATATTGCCCAATTATATGTCAATAAATGTGATAATATAAGTGAAATGGAAAAATACTTACAAAAATATAGATTACCCAGATTAACAGAAGAAAAAATAAATTTCTTAAATAGTCCCTTTTTAGAAAAAGAAATTGTATAACCTATTAATCAACTCCCTAAGAAAAAATTTCCAAGCCCAAATGGATTTATATGTGAACTCTACCAAACATTTAAAGAATGATTAATTCCAATACTAGTTAAACTATTTGAAAAAAATATGGAAAGAAGGAATCCTACCAAATTTCTTTTATAACACAGATATGGTTCTGATACCTAGACCAGTTAGGGTCAAAACAGAGAAAGAAAATTATAGACCACTTTCCCTAATGAATATTAATGCAAAAATATTAAATAAAATATTAACAAAGAGATTACAGCAAGTCATCCTCAGGATAATACACCATGACCAAGTAGGGTTTATAGCAGACATGCAGGGATTGGTCAATATTAGAAAAGTTATTAACAAAATTGACTATGTCAATAACCAAACACAAAAAAATCATATGATTATCTCAACAGATTCAGAAAAATCATTTGACAAAATCCAACACCAATTCCTATTAAAAAACAGAGAATATAGGAATAAATGGAGTTTTCTTTAAAATGACCAGTAATACTTATATTTTGTTTTCATTATCTTTTTAATTAAAGCTTTTTATTTTCAAAATATATACATGGAAAATTTTTGATATTCACCCCTACAAATAACTAAAATAATTCCATTTTAGAAAAAAAAATTGTAAAGCTAGTTGCATTTATTTAAAACTTTAGCAAGCATCATATATAATGGGGACAAACTAGATCTATTCCCAGTAAGATCAGGGGTGACACAGATTACCCACTATCTCTGTTACTGTTCAATATTTTATTAGAAATGTTAGCTTTGGCAATAAGAGAAGAAAAGGAGATTAAAGGAATTAAAGTAGGTCATGAGGAAACCAAATTATCACTCTTTGCAGATTATATGATGGTATTCTTAGAGAACCCTAGAGAATCAATTAAAAAACACTGAAACAATCCACAACTTTAGCAAACTTCAGGATGCAAAATAAATCCATAAATCACCAGCATTTTTATATATTATCAAAAAATCCAACAGCAAGAGCTACAAAGAGAAAATCCATTTAAAATAACTGCATATAATATAAAATATTTCAGCTAAAACTACATTATAAAGCAGTGGTCATTAAAATTATTTGGTACTAGCTCAAAAATAGAGTAGGGAATCAGTGGATAGCTTAGGTTCACAGGACAAAAAAGTCAATGACTATAATAATCTAGTATTTGACAAACCCAAACACCCCAGGTTTTATGATAAAAACCCACTATTTGACTAAAATTGCTGAGAAAATTGGAAAGTAGTATAACAGAAACTAAGCACTGATCACAACTGATACCATATACCAAGATAAGGTCAAAATGGGTTCATGATTTAGACATACCAAGTTATTTAAAGATAAAGACTGATATTATAAGCAAATTAGAAGAACAGCAGATAGTTTACCTCTCAGATGTATAGATAAGGAAGAGATTTGTGACCAAAGAAGAACTTAAGTACATTATTGAACACCGAATAGAAAATTTTTATCATATTAATTTAAACAGGTTTTGTATGAACAAAACCAATGCAGAGAAGATTAGAAGAGAAGCAATAAACTAGGAAAAATTTTTACATTGAAAGGTCTGATAAAGTCCTCATTTTTAAAATACATAAAGAATTAACAATTTATAAGAACTTAAGTCATTCTCAAATTGATAAATGATAAAAGGATACGAACAATTTTCAGATGAAGAAATTAAAAGCATTTCTAATCATATGAAAAAAAATGCTCTAAATCACTATTGATCAGAGAAATGCAAATTAAGACAACTCTGAAGTACCATTCCACTACTCTCAGATTGGTTAAGATGACAGGAAAAGATAATTGTGAACATTGGAGGTGATGTGGGAAAACTATGACACTAATACATTGCTGGTGAAGTTGTGAACTGTTTTAACCATTCTGGACAGCAATTTGGAACTATGCCCAAAGGGCTATCAAACTGTGCATACCCTCTGATCCAGCAGTGTTTCTACTGGGCTTATATCCATAAAGAAGGAAAAGGAACCAACATGTGCAAAAATGTTTGTGGCAGCCTTTTTTTTGTAGTGGCAAAGAACTGGAAAAGGAATGGATGCCCATAAGTTGGAAAATGGTTGAATAGGTTATGGCATATGAATGTTATGGAATAATATAGTTCTATAACAAACAATTAGCAGGATGATTTCAGAGAATCCTGGAGATAGTTAAATGAACTGATGCTAAATGAAATGAGCAGAACCAGGAGATCATTGTATATGGCAACAACAAAGTTATACAAAGATCAATTCTGATGGCCAAGTCTCTTTTCAACAATGAGATGATTGAAGCCAATTCCAATGATTTTATAATGAAGAGAGACATCTACACCTAGAGAGAGCACTGTGGGAACTGAGTGTGGATCACAACATAGCATTCTCACTCTTTTCATTGTTGTTTGCTTGCATTTTGTTTTCTTTATTTTTTTATCTGATTTTTCTGGTGCAGCATGATAATTATATAAATATGTGTATAAATATATATATATTGAATATAACATATTTTAACATATTTAACATTACTTGCCTTCTAGGGGAGGGTGTGGAGGACAGGAGAAAATTTGGAACACAATGTTTTGCTATGGTTAATGTTGAAAAATTATCCATGCATATGTTTTGGAAATAAAACCTTTAATAAATGAATGAATAAAAATTTAAAAAAAATAATTATTCTGTATATTTCCTATGTATTTATGCATGTAAATTAAATAGAATGTAAGCTCTAAGTAGGAAATTTCAGTTTTTGACCTTATACTTATAACACAAATTAAAATGATTGTAACATATTAGGTATTAAATAAATATTTGTTGATTGTATAGATAATAGAATAGGTTTAAGTCCACTGAGAGAAAATCACCAGAAAATTGCCAGAGTGCATTGGAAGTGGATATCTCTTCTGACTGGACATTAGCAATCATGGAAGTTTTCATGTCGCCCATGAAGAAAATATCTCCCGATTTTAGACCTTAAAGAATGAATTGAATTCAATGGGAAAGAATGGATGAAGATCACTCTGGGTATAAGAAATATTATTTATCAAAGACAAAGTCCAAACATCTTGGAAGATGAACAGATACATTTGAATCTTTAAGAATTCTTATGCAACAGAAAGAGTACCATGTCTTAAGGTGGATGACCTGAATTCAAATCTAGATGTTCCTGCCTAGAACCCAAAGTCTATATAGATAATTTTACCATATAGTTATGCCAGAAACAAAATATGCTTTATTTATATCATCTATAGCAAAGAGATAACTGGAAAGCATTTTTCAATTTAAGAAAGAGGAAGGTTTGTTGCCTCTGAGGCTAGGAAATTTCAGTAGACATTCCAGGGGGCACAATGGAAGACCTGGATGTATTGGGGTAGGAGGGTTAAGGGTGATACAAATGAGGTAACTCAGAGTAAATGGGGTGTAAAATGGCTTTATGAGTTGGAGTCACTGAGATATGAAAGGGATGAGCATGTGTGAGAATGTTCATCACTGGATAGAAGTTATCTCTCCTCTGTCCTCAAAAGCCAGGCACAGCCTGGATTGAGAGGCACTATGCTAAGTTCTGGGGATACAATTATAAGTAAAAGAGCCTGTGACTTCTTCAAGGAGTTTATATTAATATGAGGAAATATAACATATAAAGGGGAGTTGGCCTGATTTTAGGCAATTTAAGGTGAAATTCATTTATCAGAGTCAGACAACCAGGTGAACCTACTCTAAGGAGTAGGAAGTAGGAAGAAAAGGGGTGAAATATATATATATATATATATATATATATATGTGTGTGTGTGTGTGTGTGTGTGTGTGTGTATGTGTGTGTGTATATATATAATAAAATAAAAAATAAATAAATATTATATATATATATAAATATATATATATATAATATATATTTCACCCCATATCTTCATTTACATGATGGCATGAAATCTGAGTTTAGGCAAGACAAGATGAGATCTGATATATCAGAATCAACAGATATAAGTAGAGTCTGATGTATAACACTGGGAAAGTCAGGTGCATTTTGTGGACCTCTGTTTCATTATCTATAAAATAAGAAAGATGGACTGAATGATCTGTGAAGTCCTTTCCAGTACTGAATCTTGGAAGCCTAGGTTCTTTTGAACTTTGAAAGAAAATACCTCCTCACAAGTATAACAGCCATTGTTGAGGAGGGTGACAGATTAGAACACAAGAAGCATCTATCTGGCAGGAGAAGTTGAAAGGGAAGGTTATTATCAGAAACATGTTTCCTCTCTCCTTCTATCTGTCTCTTAGAATCAACTCCCATGGTCTCATCCCACCACTCCTTCAAAAAAATTAACTTGAATTGATCTGGTAGGTATATTTATGTGTATCCTCTTTCCAGTTGAATGTAGGCTCCTTGAGGACAAAACTAGTTTGTATGTATATCCTTGCATATAACAAGCATTTAATAAACGCTTGGTGATTGATTTCTTTTTTTCCTATTTCTCCCCAGAAGAGCTATAGCAACCAGACATCTGTGATGGAAATCTGCTCCATTTCTTCTGAGAACATAAATACAGGTGTGTCTTTGGATTGCACTAGTCTAGGAGCAAATAATCAGTCTTACATATATTTGGAAATGAGAAACAGTGTATTACAATCTGACTCCAAAGTCAGAAAAACCTGGCTTCTTATCTTAGAAGACAGGTAAGGTGATATTCAGTAAATCCCTTAATCTCAATAAAAGAATGGTCAAACATATTAAGACCTTAATAATCATTTCTTCCAATCTCAACTTTTTACAAATTGAAAATAAAAACAAAACCAAAATTTAAAGCTCAGAAAGAAATCACTTGTCCAACATTGCACAGCTAGCTAAACATGAGACAGGAATCCATGTCTCCTAACTCCAGGTGCAAAGACTTTCCCCTATATCAAGTTTCTCTTTAGGTAGATCTTGGTTCCTTCGATAAACTGAAGTGGTTGGATCCGGTAAAAATGTTTCTTCACATTTATATAGTATTTTATGACTTATAGGATGATCTCTAAAGACTCTTTCAACTCTAAAATTCTATGATCTTATGATTTTACTCTTCTGCCAAATATTTTCTAGGACTTACAGATGGGCTTCAGTTCATATTAACTGGAGAAAAAACTATCCTGTGGAGTTAGATAATAAAGTGAAGGGTGAAGGAATGGACCAATTTTCCTTCAATAAGGGAGGAAAATTCTTCTCCCTTACTGGTACTTTAGCTGTTATGTATGTTTCATTAGTGCAAAGCATTATACTTCTAAATTAAAAATGCATATTAATTTCACTAATGTTTTATGTAGAAATCACAGCTCTGTCAACAAGGCACAACAAAGTTTGGAATCAAAGTTCCCTTAATGTACACAGAATTCCAGGCTTATTGAAAGTCATAGAGCTAGTGAAATTCACTAATCTGAGAGATTTTCAACCAAGTCACTTTGTCAGGGTTTTGTGTGGTAAAACTCATGTAAATGAAATGTGTGCATATTGAAAAGGAAAACAAAATGAAAGGGGAGGGTGGAAGAGAAGAGAAACAGAGGAGTGAGGGTGGGAGGAATGAAAGAAGGAAGGACGGGAGAAGGGAGTGAAGGAAAAGGGAGAGAGAGGAAGGAAGGAAGGAAGGAAGGAAGGAAAGGAGGGAGGGAGGAGGGGAAAGGAGGAAGGAAGGGAGAGAGGAAGGGAGGGAGGAAGTGAGAGAGGGAGGGAGGGAGGAAGGGAAGGAGGAAGGAAGGAAGGAAGGGAGGGAGGGAGGGAGGAAGAGAAGGAGGAAGGAAGGGAGGGACGGAGAGAGAAAAGGAAGGAGAGAGGGAGGGAGGGAAGAAGAGATATAAAGCAATTACATATACTAGTAGCCTAAAAGTCTATATCAGGCACCAATTAAACTAATTTGACATCACCATGAATCTCTCAAATTAGTAAAAAACTCCTATTGTTAATTTGTACTTGCAGCATCTCTATTCATCTCGATTGAATCTACCCTTCTCAGGATAAGTTTAAGTTATTATAATAAACTACTTTTCAGCATGTGTTCCTACTTCACACTGGAAACCAGTTATATGAAGATCTAACTGTAGGATAGTTTCCATTACCACCTACACCCTTTTGTTTGAATAAGTTGGTATTTTTCAACAATTCCCTAATATGTCCCCCTTCTTATGATTCTCCAGGTTTTGCCATTTAGACTCTTAATTTTCCTTTGTGTCTTTGCTTTTTCCTCTAAATATAATATGCTGGTGAATATATATCTGGCTGATGAATAAACAAGATAAAGTTGAATCTGCTTAAAAGACACCATAGTCAGGATCATACTTTTGCTCAGAATCCTTCATTGCCTGTTTTATATGCGGGTATGCAAACGTCAGCAGGTTTAAATGACTTTAATTATAAAATAATTCACTGAGGGAGATTCTGAAAATTTGGCTCCCTAGCTCTTTCCTCATTACTCTTTTATCTATGAAAAAAATATATGCTCTAAGAATGACCATAAAATGTCCTGGCATTTTGCCTTCTTAGTATAGGATCCAAGGAGTACAGATTTAGAATGAAAAGGGATATTAAAGATCATCTAGTTCATTTCTTTCATTGTGCACTTGAAGAAACTGAGGTTTTAAGAGATGAAGTGACATGGCTAAAGTTACCCAAGTAGTAAGCAGAAGAGCATGTCAAATACATGCTCCTGAAGTGCCAAGAGACAACCATCAAAAAACATACTATTAATCAAATGCTTGAAAGAGAGGCAGTACAGCATAGTGTTCTATTGGCAGTGCCTCCCTTCCACCTGTTTGAATGTTTCCACTGTACTCATTAGGGAATGCATAACTATACATCAATACCTCAATGTTCTCAGCTTTTATAGTCCATGTAGTCAATCACTCACTTAATTAAAATGCATTTATAGTATACCATATGTTGTACTGAGTGTTAGAAATATAGGAAAAGGTAAACTTAGTCCTGCCCTCAAGGAGTCTGTGTTCTAATGGTAGCTAGGTTACACAGTGAGTTTTAAACCTAACTAGAGATAGGAATACATAAGTTCAAATCCCAATTCAGACATTTATTGACTTGTGTGACTCTGGGAAAGATTCAATTTCAGTTTCTTTATCTGCAAAATGGGAGTAAAAGTATCATTTACTTTGCAGAATTGTAAAGATTAAATGAGATCACAATTATATACTGATTTTTGAAATTTTAACCACTATATATATATGTACATATATATATATATATATAAAACCACTATATAACCACTGTTAACCAACATCAATTGTATCATAATAGTAGCATTTATCCTTGAATCAATAGTTATTATAGTATAACCACTTCTCAGAGTAAGTCAATACTTCTCTAGACTTCCTCGCCACCCCAGACTCTTTCTTCAATACCTGGGACCTCAAGGAGATTAAGGCTAATAAGAATTTTCCTAACATGATTTTTAGGTAGTATGATGATATTTATAACTTCATTTGATATAAATTCCCTAAAGAGTCTTCATTTCTTAGAATAGAGGACTCCTGGAATAAAACTGTACTAGTGCTATTTCTACTACCACAGCCACAGCCATCTCTGACACCCTGCTACTACCGATAAGGAATAGAAGCTACAGCCAGAAACACTTTGCTGGTATGAGGAGGATGGAGTCAAGTGAAAACATACTGAAGACAAGGAATTCAAGTAGGCCATTGCGATAGTCTTGGAGGGAGGGAAATAGTGACCTGAACTAGGATTATGTCTACATAAATCAAGAAGATATACATAGGAGATGTGCAGAGACTAAAACAATGAGAACTGACAACTCTTTGCATGTGTGTGTGTGTGTGTGTGTGTGTGTGTGTGTGTGTGTGTGTGTAGCCAAACAGCACATGGGGGATAAAGATAGCATGACATATTCAAAAACAATGTGGTTGGAAACGAGAACAGACCTGAACTTAATACCATCTGTTTATTAATTGTGTGCCCCAATATAAATCAGTAAACTCCTCTAAAACTCACTTTTTCTCACTACAAAAGGGAGATGATAATTTTTGTCTTACCCACGTGTGTGTGTGTGATTTCTTAATGAAAAAGAACAATAACAAGGGATCCAATTGAGCATTAAAAGGACATCGCCTGAGTATGACTAACTACCTGAAATAAATTCCTTCTATAACTATAGGTCAAGTTTTAATCTTAATTCTACATGAAGACCTACAAGGAAAGAGACTACATCCTTTCCACATTTGAACAGTTCTACTTCTTAAGAAAGGATGGGGGGATGGAATTCTCCTTGACACCAAGCATAATTTTGACTCTGAAAGTGGAACTTTCAAAGGAACTTTGCTTCTCATTCAGCATTCCAGGGTCAAACAGACCCTGTCTTTGTTCTACATGACAATCCTTTAGATACTTAAATACAGTTTTTCTGATATTAGGAGTCAATTTTCCAGGCAAAACTTGTTCAATTCCTTCAACTAATCTTCAAATGTCACAGATAAAAGGCCATTTAGAGGTGGTATGGCATAGTAGGCAGAGTACTAAACTGGAACTCAAGAAGAATCAAATTCCCACTCAGACATTTGTAAGTTGTATGGAACTTAACTTTTCTGCCTACATTTACTCATTGTAAGTGGATTGTACTCAATCACCACTAAGATCTCTTAAAATGGAAATTTATGATCCTGTGAGATACTCACCAAACTTTTTATTCTCTTATGAATGCCCTCTATTTTGTCAATGTTCTTCTTAAACTGTGGCATCCAGGATTTTTGTTTGTTTGTTTGTTTAGTTGTTTCAGTCATTGTCAATATTTCATGAAACATTTGGAGGTTTTCTGGCAAAGATACTGGAGTAGTTTTGCATTTCCTTCTCCAACAGATTATTTTACAGATGAAGAAACTGAGGAAAATAGTTAAATGACTTGCCTAGTCACTCAGACAATAAGTATCTAAGGCTAGATTTAGAGTCAGGTCTCCCTGAATCTTTTCCTACCTATTTCACTGGGTGATTGTGAGGATCAAATGAAATAATATATATGCTTTTTAAGTGATAAACAATAACAAAGGATCCAACTGAGCATTAGAAGAAACATCAATATGACTACCTATTGTATCACTTTGGCACTTGAAACTGAATGCAAAATGTTATGAATTTATACAATGGTAGGATGAAGCAGCACCTTCTTATTCTTCAACAAATAAATATTTGTTAAGTACTAAGTCTATACCAGACTGTTCTAGACAATAGAGTGCAAATACTATCTATATCTATATTATCTATCTCTATAGAATTTGCATAAAATTATTTATATTTATATATTTATGCACACACACATATATATATATGTATACGATATATGTCTGTTTGTCCCTGTCTTTGTGTCTGTTCTTATAGATATGTGTATGCATAAATATACATATAAATATATTATATATATATATATATATATGCTTATATGTATGTATATAGATAAATATGTGGACATGTACATGGACATGTATATATACATACACACAAATGTATATATGTACATATACATGAATATTCATAGATATGCATATCTATGTATATATGCTTCTTAATATAACACCAGATTTCATTAGTTTACAAGTGTTTTTCAGTTGAATCCACACCATTATCATCACACATTACTTAGTATCTATCACAGCACTCTGAACTCAGTCCAATGAAAAAATATTTATTTAATATTCACTAAATGCTAATTACTGTCCTAAGTGCTGGAAATACAAATACAAGCAGAAACTAAAGATAGTCCCTGACTTCAAGAAGCTTTACATTCTAATGAGGCACAACAATACATAAAGAAAGCAGAATAGAGTAGGGAAATGGCAATAGAAAGTACCCATGCTGTTGTTGTCAAGTCATTTTTCATGTATTCAGTATTCATGACCCCATTTGGAGTTTAGTTGGCAAAGATATTAGAGTCATTTGCTCTTTCCTCCTCCAACATACTTTACAGATGAGGAACTCAGGCAAACAGAGTTAAGTGATTTGCTCAGGGTCACACAACTAATAAATGTCTGAAGTCAAATTTGAACTTATGAAGATGAAAAACTTCATGTCTTTCCTGACTTTCCTGACTTCATGTCCAGCATTTTATCCACTATACCAAGATGTTCTGTGCTGAGGGCTTGGTAAGCAAAGTCTATGAAGTCAAAATATCCAAAACCCCCAAAAAGAAGATATTTCTAATTTGAGTGTTTTTCTTAAAATGGAGTTTCTAAGAGGAACCAGGCTAATTGGAGAAAATAGCTGCAAGGATATACTAAACTTCCAGGCTGAGGAGGCTGCTATGGAATAAGAGAGAAAGTCTTAAGAGGTCAGAGGGGGAAGAAAAGCTCTACAAGTTTATATATCTAGACTTACTATTAAGGAAAATAATAATGAGAAAGTATCAGCTCAAAGTTTGATAGATAGATTTATTTATAAATCTGGGCCACTGAAATAATCCTTCCAGAGAGAATTCCAGAAAGGAATAATAAAATTGTTTTAAAATAAATGTTTAATCAAAGAAAAGTAATAGCTACAATTAAACTTTATGGAGTACTTTCTCTAAAAACCTAAGAGAATTAATTCAAGTATTATCATTCCCATTTTACAGATGAAGAAACTGAGGCTCAGAAAGGTTGAATGTATTTCCCATTATCAAACATCCAATAACTTTGAGAACTGAAACTGAAACAGAGGGTTTTTGATTTTGTATCCAATGCTTTTTCCACCATATTCCTGTTAGATTATTACTTTTAAGGAGAATACATGTAGAGTACAATAAAATTGCCTTTTTATGTGGTGTATGTACATTTTATAGTACACCAGGGCCTTATATACCATTCATTTGAAGATTTTATAATACCAGAGTACTATTTTCAATGAGTGCAGAAAGTTAAAGTTGTGTTATTTTGGATTCTATGACAAATTGTTGGTTACACAGTTATGATCTACATGTTAGTTAGGAATTCTTTAGTTAGGAATATAACATCCATTTATATTACTATTTTATTGAAAAACTAGGAGTCGTTTTTATGACTGTTGTCCCAAACACAATGAAGCAAGAAGAGATAACCAACTTGTATTCTGAAGTGTTTTAATTTAAAGGTTTTCTCTCTTCTATGTATCACTTTCATGGAGTAGTACACTAACCATGAAATTTTGATGGCTGTATTGTGTCATTTAAGGTTGAAAACAATGTGCCTCAGGATTCAGCTCGAATATCATGCTTTACTTAAGGTCTTTCTTCATTATTTCCAAAACCCAGGGGCCAATTCCCTTTAATCTATCTCATATTGATTTTGTATATTTTCATATGTGTACATAAAATGTTCTCTCTAAAATATGAGATCATGAACTCCAAAATTCCTCTTAAGAAGAGAACTCAGCTTAGACATCTCATTTCTCACATGACTATGCTACTGTAATATTCCTCTGACTTATTTCTCTATCCTGCCCTTATGCCTGTTCTCCCCTTATCCTTCATAACTTCCTTTTGGGTGTCTTCTATCCACTTTAGATTGTAAGCTCCTTAATCGCAAGGATTGTCTTTATTTTTCTTTTCCTATTTGTATCCCCAGAACTTACCACAATGTCTGACATGTACTAGGTGTTTAATACATGTTTATTTACTACTGGCTATTGTCTCTTTAATTGGAATGCAAGCTTTTTGAGAAAATAGAATGGTTCATTTCTTAAGATTCATGAAATTCCATTGGAACTTCAGCACCTAGGACAGTGCTTTGGCACATTACACATAAAAATTGCTTAATAAATGTTGCCTGAATCATTGACAACTGGAAAACAGTCGATTTTTTTATTGTATTGACCACACTCCACTAACATTTCTATTTCACTGAAACATCTGCATTACTGATCTTGTTTTTTTTTGTTTTTTTTTTTTTTAATCTAAGTGAGAGACAGGAAGAAAGACATATAGACAGATATTTTTGGAACGACCAAGAGAAAAATATAATGGCATGGGAGTAGAATGTATAGATAGGTGCAAGAAAATAGAAGAAAATATCCATATGAAGAACAAGGATTTTCAGTTTTATTGTATGTAAAAGCAAAAATGTTTACAAAGGAACAGCTATCCAAAAGAAGGGAAGGTATAGGATAGATAGTGAAATAGACACTCTAAAACAATCAAACTTCAGTTTGGAAAAAAAAATGAAAATCTCATCTTCAAGCCTAGAGGAGATGTTAGATTGAGATCATTCTTGTGTGTGTATGTGTGAGAGAGAGATGCATATGTATGTATATACATATATCACATACACATACTTATGTATATAATTTCAAATAATATTATTTAACTCTTCCAAACTTGTTATTCATTTCAAATTTGTTTTTAATCTATAAAATGGACATATAGGAAGGGCATCTATTACAAAGCTACTTATATATTTTTCTCCTAACAGCACAAATGATCCCTATTGACTTCTTGACAGAATGATTTTACTAGGTAGCTGCATTGTCTAGAGATAATTCAGTTTGCAGACAGGCTTCTCCTCTCCAAACATGAGTGTGCATGGAGCTTCGTCTTCCAAAAACAAAGGTTTTATTTTGTTATGACATGAATAACAGATGTTGCTGTTAATGAGATATCCTAGGGACATAAAGAGTTTCCACTCTGTTGTAATCACCAGCAGAGGACAGAAGCTGACATTTTCAGAGTTATGTGTTCCTAGCCTGGATATGTTTATAGTCCAGCAGAACATTCCGATTATGAGAGCATATTATTGAATAATCAATCACCTGACTTCTATAATCTGTCTATTTTTGAAGGGTGAATTTAAGTTAGCTTATTCTGGGGAATAATTCCTGCGTGCAATTTCAGGGCTTTGCTTGTTTTTAATGCTATGTTTTTTCATCATTGTACTTGATGTTCACACAGTAGTCCCATTAATGTTAATGGGAACTGCCAAGTTAAAGCCCATTG
>JAJPUD010006001.1:0-11654 GCA_023553655.1 Myrmecobius fasciatus | reverse complement strand
GAGATACCAAGACTGGTTATCTATAACACAAAGTTAATAGGTGAGTAATTATCTGTCTAATTTAGGTTTAGTTAGTTAATCCAGATCAAACCTTTATTATATTCGCAGATTTAAAACTAAGGAATATTGTGGATAGGTGAACTTTAAGAATCAGGAAGACCTACGTTCTGCAATTACAGCTTGAATGACATTGGGCAAGTCATATAACTTCTCTATGCCCCTGTTTCATCATCTACAAAATGAGCGGGCTGGAATAGATGGCTTCTAAGATTTCTTCTGCCTCTAAATCTATGATCCTAGTATTGCCTACGCCATTAAAATTCCAACAATCCCTTATTTTCTTCTGTGAAGTGTTAATGACCACATAAGAACTGCTCACAATTCAGTAGGTCATGGCTTTAAATATTCCCTGGCATTTCCCAATCCATTCTGGGTGATTCAGAGAATGTACTGAAAAAGCCTTAGTCATAGAGTGTAATTGGCTACACTGTTGTTAGGAAGAACAGACAGAAAAAAGAGGAAGATCATGGTGAGAAATGATATGAAGATGGAATTTTCAAAATTACATTTTTAGAGTTAGAAAGGACCATAGAGTTCATTAGTACTATTCTCTCATTTTAGAAGAGAAAAAGAGAATCTCAAAGGAATTAAAAGATAAGCAAATTTACACAAGTAGCTATTGCCAAAACTAAGACTATAACCCTTGTATCATTTCCAGAAGTGTTCTTCATGCTATAATGAACCCAAAATCTCTTGTAAAACTTATGACTAATTACAAATTCCTAAAATCTTTTTGTAAAGACATTATGAACACAGTATGTTTGAGCATACAAAGAACTCACCTTTGCATAGCATGTTCCAAATGTCCAGAACTTCTTCAATCTTATCTTCACCTCCTAGAATATCTACTTTCTTTCAAGCTAAGCTTTTGTGCCACAACTAAGGTAAGCCTTTCTTTCTTTTTTTGAGAGGGAAATGAGATTAAGTGACTTGCCCAGGATTACAGTTAGTACATGTAAAGTATCTGAGCACAGATTTAAACTCAGGTCCTCCTGAGTTAATGTGCCATCTATTCACTGTGCCTCTAGTTGTCCTAAAGGCAAGTCTGTCTTGATGCTTGTATCTGATCCTACTCTCCCTCTTTTTCCTCTTTTAATGGTGATGTATTTCCTCAATAGATTAAAATTTCCTTAGGCTCAATGACTGTTAATCATGGTAATTTTGCATACCCAGAACCAAGCCTACTGCCTTGCACATAGTAGGATCTTTTTTTATTATTATTAAAACTTTTTATTTGCAAAACATATGTATGGGTAATTCTCCAACATTAACCCTTACAAAGCTTTCTGTTACAAAATTTTTCCTCCCTACTCCCCACCCCTCCCCTAGATGACAGGATATCCACTACATTATAATTAAGTTAAAATACTTGACAAATCGAATATATGTATACATATTTCCAAACTTATCATTTTTGTGCAAGAGAAATCATATCTACAAGAAAGAAAAATCAGAGAAAGGAAACACAATGCAAGCAAACATCAATAGAGAGCGTGAAAATGTTATGTTGTGGTCCACATTTCACATCCCTCTCTCTGGGTGTATATGGCTTTCTTCAGGGAACAATTGGAAGTGGTTTGAAACATTTCGTTATTGAAGAGAGCCATGTCTATCAGAATTGATCATCATATAGTATTGTTGTTGCCGTGTATAATGATCTCCTGGTTCTGCTCATTTCACTCAGCACCAGTTCATGAAAGTCTCTCCAGGCCTCTCTGAAATCATCCTGCTGGTCATTTCTCACAGAACAATAATATTCCATAACATTCATATACCATAATTTATTCAGCCATTCTCCAATTGAAGGGCATCTATTCTGTTTCCAGTTTCTAGCCACTACAAAAAGGGCTGCCACAAACATTCTTGCACATGTGGGGCCCTTTCCTTCCTGTATGATTTCTTTGGGATATAAGCCCAATAGAAACACTGCTGGGTCAAAGGGTATGCATAGTTTGCACATAGCAGGATCTTGATGAATGTTTATTGAATGGAATGGAGTCCAATTACAATCATCATATGGACAAATCAAAAACAAATCAAAGTGGTATTGGTTCTATTATGTCTAATACTAACCATTAAAAGTTCTAGGTTTATTTTAGAGGATACTTGTTTGTATAGCTTAATATATTTTAAACAAATAACCACCTGGGATTTTAATCACCACTTGTAACAGAGGGTGATAGAATGATAGTTGTCTAGGTCCTACCTCATTACTTAAGAATAAGGAAATATAAAGATGGTATATTCCATACCCAAATCTGAATAGGCTTAAAATGGTAGAATTGGAATTCAAGTCCAAATCCTCTGACTCCATTCCTGTCTTTTTTCCATTTTTCTTTACTTAAATAAAATGACAGCCCTTAATCCTCACTTCATTCATATGACACTATTCTATAATCATAAAACCAGTGGTTATTGCCATGCTTTGAGGCTTAACCCAGTTTTGATATCCAACCAAACAAAACCCCCAAATGCCAAAAGGTCCTTGAGTTTTACCAGCAAGGAAGAAATCCCAAATTTTTAAAATGTGTGTGGATAACTTTAATGTCATGCTACACTTTAGTATAATTGAAAGAATGCTGACCTTTTGTACTAATTGTAGACATGATACCTGACTTCAGATTTCAGTTCTGTTCTCTCTCTTCCATCTGGGTGACATTAGCCAACAAACAAATTGCTTCTCTGGGTTTCAGTTTCTATCATCTGTAAAGTGAGAAAGTTGGACTACATCTGAGCTCAGAGTTCCCTCCCAGTTCTAGATTTATAGGAGGATTATTTTTAAAAGAATATGTCGTGGGTAGAAGGTGAGACTTCACATCAGGAAAATGGAGGTATCAATTCCTATCTCTGACACTATATATCTGTGTAACCATGAGCAGGTCATTCAACTTCTCCAAAAACTAGATTCTTCACCTGCCAAACAAGGCTCATAATAGCTGTATATTTTTCCTTTCGGTCTTCAATTAAAACATATTTCATAAAGAACTTTGTAAACTTTCAAGAAGCATATTAAAATCAGTTTTTATTTTATATGATGGTTACTGGTTACAAAGCCCTCCCCATCCACAACAGAGCAGATGAAGAATCAGTCATCTATTTAGATTTGACTTATCTAGATCACACAGAGTCTTTGCAACTACACATTTTTGATGAGTTGCTAGATCAGAAAAAAAATTCTAGGAAGTACTTGGTCAGCACCTCTATTACAGATATAAATAAAGTGCTTGCATGGAGAACAGCATTTAAAAAAGAGTGCTGCATCTTGTTCTGGCAATCTTTTTGTCAAATGACCCAGGAGCAGAGTTAAGAGGGAACTGTGGCCAAACAGGGCATAGTAGGTTAGGCGAAGACTCACTATGCTTTCAAAATGCTAAAAAATGCTGGGGCATTGTTCAAAGTGTTTCACTTCAAGAGGAATTCTTCTTCCCAAGATCCCTGGAGGGGCAGATCAGCAAGAATGCCCTATTTCAGAAGCTAGCAAGCAGAGGTAGAGAAAGGCTGAGTGCTTTCCCTCCAGTCATAAAGCAGGGAGAGGGTAGAAGGACTATAATTAGCATTTGGAGTTTTAACTCCCCATCCAACACTTAGTACACAGGCAACAAGATGCCCTTCTTCTATCTCAGCAATACCAAAGGATGATTATTTCCAATCCTGGAATCTGCTCTGCAGCTGCCTTCTAATAACATGAGTTTGGAAAAAAAATAATGAATGATGTTCTTTACCCATAGTATTGTTCCAGTTCTTTAAACAGAACGAAAATTCCTAAAACACTAAAGTATGGAATTGCAGTGCAGAGAAAGAACTGTCAAACCTGGATGGGGCACAGAGGAAAGAGAAGAAGCTGGAAAGATTCCAGATGCAAACAAAGCCATTTCAGGCAGAGAAGTATGAAGACAGATGGAATAAACTGGACAACAGACAATATAAAGTCAGATTAAAGGGACAATGGGAAAGAAGAGAAGATGGGAAGGATGCCCAAGAGCCAGGGAAACAGATGGAGTGCTGGAGGCAAGAAAGTATATTCCAAAGAATGAAAATATCTTTACCCAGAAAGAAAGAGATGCTACAAGATACATTCGTCATTTCAGATATTCAGATTGCAAGCATTTCTTGTATGATGGAGAAATATTTTATGAAATTTAATTAAAGAAAAAGCCCTCAGTAACCTAAAAGGAACACTGGGGCCAGAAGTCTATGCTCTTGAGTGATCAAACACAAGGCAAATCAACACTATCAAGTAAGCATGGAAGGGAAGAGCCAGATTTCACCCTTCTTTGCATCCCCCATATCAGGGAATCTGTAGTAGGTGATCAGTAAATCTATATGGATTGGTTTGTTGGAGCCTATGATATGGCAAGTTTTGTTCTTTGTTCTCTGACAAAATCAAGAGATCTCTTGCTCTAAAGACATTTCATTAAGATTGAGTTATTTCTTAAAGATATAACTACCTTTCACTTTCTTCTTTTCTTCTGTGTTTTATTCACCTTCTTCCTTATAATGCCAGATATTCTTTTCTCCTTCCCCACCATCTTCCTTCCCATCCCTGAACTATGATCTATAATCAAATCCATTCTGTGATTATTCTTAGGTGAAGTGCATTAAATACTTCCAATGGCTCACTTGCCTGGTAAATTTCTGGACTTACTTCTCCATCATCATCCAACACACACTCACTCCTCTCTCTCTCTCTCTCTCTCTCTCTCTCTCTCTCTCTCTCTCTCTCCATACTTTAGAAGTTACTTCATCTTTTAAAACAGCAGTGGGGAATAAGGCAGGTGAAATCATTTGCTAAGGCAACCACTGATGATAATGAACTGAAAGTTAGGTACAACAACCTCTCACTGCTTGAGATCTCTATAAGTTAATCATTTTGTATGGCCTACAAATGATATAATAAATAACCAAATGGCAATTGGCAGAAAAAAGGCCGCCCTACTCCTACTTTGGAATGTAAACTTTTTGAGTGCAAAGACTGTCCTGGTTTTTTTTTTTTTAATTAATCCAAGAGTTCTGCACAGTGTTTTGCATGTTGAAAGTTTCATAAATGTTCTTTTCCTTCTTAAAAACTGGTTCCTTGATTATGTGATGACTCATTAGCCCTAGATCTTCCATAATTAAAAAGCAAATCTGACCAACTAATTATGACTTCTCCCTCATCATGAGACTTACTAAAGGCATAAAACCAAGGCAGTTAAGGGAAATTAGATCATGAGGCAAGCAATTTAATTATTTAAAATGAATGTCCATTTTCCAGATCCTTTCTTATGAGAACATTTGATTTATTTAGGGAAAATAAAAGCAAATAGATAAATCCCAAGGAAAGTAAGTGGTATGAACAAGTACAAAGATCTCAGACAGCTGCTGTCAGTATCATGGGAGTATGCATAAGCTAAAACAAATTTCTCTTCATTTGAGCTCATGGCTTCACACTGAAATATTCACATTAGGCTTTCCTCTAATAGAAACTGACACAGCACATTCCAGCAGCAGAAAATTAACATAAAGATAGTAGCAGTATAGAAAGAAAACTTGGTCTTAGAAGACCTGGGGAAAGTCTGAGTTCAAAGCCTGCCCATGTCACAAATGAATTGTGTGACTGTGGACAAGTCACAAATTCTCCAAGTAGGTCCATTTCATTTTCCATTTAGGAACTTTCACTATCATCTTTACCAAAACTACTAAATTTGTGAACAAATATTCTAAGTTGTCCCTGTATTCTCTCCCCTGTATCTCAAGGGACCAAGAATGATACTAAACAAATTGCAGAGGGAAGTCCAATGGAAGGAAGTAGAGATGTGGATGATTTTTTTTTAAATAGCAGCAACTCTTAGTTATCTGAATTTGGATTATCCTTGCCATCTAGCACACATCTGGGGCACTTCTTTTAGCCAGTAATTGGTAGGTATTCAGGGCATTCAAAAATTTTTGATATTAGACCAAGCTCAGCACAATTCAGAAGAGAATCTGCTTCCACAACATATTATGCAATATATTCTAAATCCAAATGGAAAGGATGTGCAAGATCATGGGTATTTTAATGCTACATATGCCACGGTTCCCTTCATTGGCACAGATCACTGAAAAATGAACAAATAAATAAATAGTCCATATATACAAATTGAAGGGAAAGATTAATACTATGAAATGCATAGGCTGAGAGATTCTGTGTCACCAACCCTTTCACCATCATCTCCTCTCAGATTCACACAGAAAAAGCCAAGGACCCTAAATCCAAAAGCCTTTAGAAAGGTATTCTTCCAGAAGGGCCACTATAGTCAACATTCTGGAGAAGAACCCTTATAGTGATGTAACCAGGCAACTGTTCCTTGAGCAGCTAGCTATAGCCATAGTTCCTGGTGACCTAGAAAAGAAAGTTTTTGCTACTAAGGACCTTGGTGCTGCCAAATGGTTTAACATCAGGAACTGAGTTGATTTTAACAGTGGAAATGAATTCTAAAAAAGAGACATCACCATCTGCTTTGCTGCTTCATCCTAAGGACTTTGGGACTTTTACCATCTGACTTGTAACTGAAATCTGCCACGTGTAGTGTCATCCCCATTAAAATGTGTGCTCCTTGAAAATAGAGATAATATTTTTTCATTCATTTCAATCCTATCCAACTTTGCACTTGTTTTTTTTTTTTTTTCTTGGCAAAAATACTGGAATAGTTTGCCATTTCCTTCTGCAGTTCATTTTACAGATGAGGAACTGAAACAAACATGGTTAAATGACTTGCCTAGGGTACCACAGCTATTCTGAGACCAAATTTGGATTCACAAAGATAAATATTCCTTATTTCTGGCCTTGCATTCTATCCACTGCCTCCTAGTTGCTCGTTGGGACAGCCTTACTTTTCTATTTGTTTCCCTGGTGCTTTGCACATAGTAGAGACTTAATAAATGCTTTCCCTCATCATTTATTCTCTATTTCTAACCTACAAACTAGTGTCAACATCCTTATAGACCTCTGTTCAAGTATCAAAAGATGAAATCCTCCTCACAGATAAAACAAGGTAAGTGGGGCTTGAATATCTAGGAAATTCAACCTCTCATTAGGAATTCTCATTCATCTTTTGTAATACTAAAGATACCCCACACAATAGGTACAGGAGAAGTACTTAAAGACTAGTGGGGTACTTTAAAGACAAAAGGAACAGGCCAATTGGAAAAAGCTAAGCTTCTGGGCCTGAATTGCAAGAGGTAATAAGAAAGCAGAAACTTCCTAATATACTCTCATGGATATTTCAAGGGTCCTGTGATTACAGGTCTAGGAGTACTCCATTTTATTAATCCCTTTATCCAATCCCTGTATCATTCTTATATCATGTCCATCTCCCTGGGAATAACCTCACATCTTTAGACTGTGCTTCATCCTTTCCTTGATAACTGGTTTTACTGTAAAGATTCCATCTTGTCCCAAGGTTTAGCTTCACAGAATTGTAATTGGGAGCTAAAAAAGGCATCAGAAATCCTTTATTCCTATTTTCCAATTTTGCAGATGAGGAAGTTGAGGCTAAAGAACATTGTGACTTATTAAAGGCTATATGGCTAGTAAATAAAGGGGCAAAGATTTGAATTGGGATCCTTTGACTCTAAAATTTGGACTCTTTCCAGTACACATGTTGAAACCAAACATATGTAAACATTATCCAGTTTATATGCAGTGGAGAGTTATAGAAAAATGTTATTTTTTCTTTTATTTCTTTTCTTTTTTATTGAAGCTTTTGATTATCAAAACATATGCAAGGATAATTTTTTAGCACTGACCCTTGTAAAACCTTGTGTTCCAATTTCCTCCTCTTCTCCACCCTCTCCTAGATAGAGAGTAATCCAAAATATGCTTACCATGGTAAAATATATGTAAATTGAATATAGGCATACATATTTATACAATTATATTACTGCACAAGAATAATTAGATCAAAAAAGGAAAAATGAGAAATACAGTTTAAGCAAACAACAAAAGAAGTGAAAATGCTATGTTGTGATCCACACTTCCCACAGTCCTCTCTCTGGGTGTAGATGGCTCTCCTCATCATTGGATTATTGGAACTGTCCTGAATCATGTCATTGTTGAAAAGAGCCATGTCCATCAGAATTTATCATCACATAATCTTCCTGTTGCCGTGTATAATGATCTCCTGGTTCTGCTCATTTCACTTAGCACTAGCTCATGCAAGTCTCTCCAGGCCTCTATGAAGTCATCCTACTGGTCATTTCTTAAAGAACAATAATATTCCATAATACTTATATAACATATTATATAACATATATATGATTTAGACCCCTCCATCCAGAAGAATTTAGGGGGAGGGGAGAGGGACATGGTGGTATCCCAAAGCCTCTCTGAAAACCAAAAAATTCTTAATAGATTCCCAACATTTTCAAGCACATTTAGTGACCTATATAAAATAATCTGGCTAACCCCAAAGGGAAAACAAAGCTTGGGATCATCCTTCACTTTCCAGATGGTCTCCTTCATGGTTCTGGACATAAGATTTGGGAAGGGATGACAAAATTGGCACCACACAGCTGATACAAACCAAGCTAATAACTGAACTGAGGAAATCCTGACTTCTGAAGAGAACTATGTGGGCAAGGAACTCAGATCTGCTGACTTTTAGGCCGGCCTGAGACTGTCTGCAGAGAGAAGTGACAGTAAATCCCAAGTGAAAGAGGCATTTGTCACTTTAATCAGCTCCACTCTTACCACACTGAAGACTAATGGCACGAGGCAAGATGACAGTGCTCCCAGAAGGATCTGGTTCCTCGAGGAAATACTGCACTGCTAGCTGCTTGCCTACAGAGCTCAACAATGCTGTACAAAAGCTAGGAGATCTTAGTTACAAGAAAGGGCTGAAGTTCAAAATGCCCTCTCCATATCCCTCTGCCCATTCCCAATCATGCCCAGGCAGACTCAGCAAAATATAAAGAAATGTAAATGTTCCCACCATTTCCTCAATAACACTGTTTTACTTTTTTTTTTTTTTTTTGGCTGGGGGGAGGGAGGACTATCTGTTAATGCGCACACACGTTTCCCAGGATTGAAAGAGAGGAGGAGAGGAGAAGGTTGACATCTCACCTGGCATTGTTTCCCTTCTCCTGATACAGGTATCCTTGGAGCATTTCCCCCTATCTGCAAGAAGAAAGTTCACGGGAAAGATTTAAGACACCAAAGGGGTATAACCATTTCTCCACCAAATTAGTGGCTCCCGGGGATGTTCTTTCTGAGCTCCCGCAGAATTCCCATTAAAGTTAATGGGAGCTGGGCACATGCTGCCCCCTTGCCCGTTACAGTACAGACAATAAACCGGGTGTGCGCGAAGGAGATCTGCGTAACCTGGATTGCAGGGGGAATTAATGGGGGTGATTAGTGCCAAAGGGACTCAGCCACCTAGGACTCATTGCCGGGCGCTGGGGGATCAGCGGGGCCAAAGAATGAATGAGCTCTGGTCTCTTCTTACAACTCTCACTGATTCCATCTCCTGCAGGGCTGGTATCAAGGCGGCTCAGGTGAGCGCCCCTAATTAGAAGCCGCCGTGGAAAGGCTCCTTTTACAGGTTATCAAATGTCATACTTCAGCATTCAGGGCTTGAACCTAATAGACGAAGGGGATTGGTGTCTCTGTCTGCCGAAGGACTGATGAGCTTGGAGGACAATGGGCAGTCAGGCAAGGAAGCAGACAAGAGGGGAGAATACCAGTGGGAAGGGGAAGGATAAAGGAGCGGAGGAGGGAGATGCGAGTGGAGAAAGGAGAAGGAAATGAATAAAGGAAGGTAGAGGAAAATGAGAAAGAATGGGTAAAGGGAAAAGATGAGAGGGGGAGGAGAAAAGAATGAAAAAGAAGAAAGATAAATGGGAGAGGAAAATGGGAAAGAACAATGAGAGAAGAAAGTAAAATAGGAAAGCAAAGGAAAGATTGAGGGGTCAGGAAATGGAAAATAAGAAGGGAGGAAATAGGCAAAGAGGAAAACAAAACAGGATGGAAGAAAGAAAATGAGAGCTTGCTGGAAGAGGTGAGAGGAAAATCCTTGCTAAATATGTATGCAAAAAGATAGTTAAAAAATATTGGTGTCAGGGCCAGCTAGGTGGCACAGTGGTTAAAGCACTAGCCCTGAAGTCAGGAGGACCTGAATTCAAACAATAGTTCCTAGCTGTGTGACCCTGGGCAAGTCACTTAACCCCAATTGCCTCAGCAATATATATATATACACACACACACACACACATATGTATATAGATTTAGATTTAGACATATTAGTGTCTGATGCTATTTCAAATCCAGTTTTAGAACCTCTATTCAATGTGAATGGCTGAGTCCTCATATATAGGAAATTTAGCTAAATTATCCCTTCTATCCATGGTACTGTACCCAAATCATAAAGACTATGGGCATCACCTTATACTTTAAAATTCTGCTTTATTTATATTTTCCTATAATGCAGTTCTATAATAATCATCCAACCTGTATATATCATGTCTTCATTAGGATCACAAGAAATAAATCTAATAAAGTATGGTTCCTTATAAAGCCACTGTTATCTGAGACTTCAGCAAGGTCCTTTGCCCAAACAATTAATTTGTATTTCAGTGTAACTTGGGTTTTAAGCCTGGATATCTGCATAAGAATTTCAATTTTGAGAAGAGAATAGTTATGCTTTACACTCTATACCATTATTCATCACTTTATACTTGTGTGAATTATAGAACTGGGAGAATTTGGGAAAGAAGAGCACAGGGTTCTGACTGCCAGCTTTGAGAAAGGACACATGTACATATAAGCTTACTTCAGGGAAAGGCCAAGGAAGAGAAACTGAAATGCTAAGAAGTGGACACCTTACACACATCCCTGGTCTTCAACCTAATGCACTAGAGAATTCGACGTGACCCTCTTTGGTGAAATGGAATTTCTTGATCAGTTGAGTGAAATATCTTACTCACTGTAAAAGAGGTATTTACTCTGTATATTGAATGGTATATTATTATCTTCATAACTTCTTTGATTTCTGTTTGCCAATAACTTGGCTAAATGGGCTTAGTTATTCTTCAACATTTGTGATGAACTTTGAATAACTAGAAATTGTCTAAGATACAGGCTGGGACAACCCTATTAAAGGAAAATGACCAAGAGAGCAGCATGAATCTAAAAATTATTTCCCTTATAATAGCACTATTTGGGGGGGGTAAGTATATAGAGATAAGTATAGTCTACTATTTCTTTTCTGAAGAAAGCACAGTGAGGCTGGCCTCATAAAACTAATTTTCTGCTCTCTTCTGACAGGAATCAAAGTCCCTTCTAGAAAGGTCTAAAGATTCCAGCGGTATCTATACACAACTCCCTGAAAACACTGTTTAAACAAATTCATAGAGCATCCACAAAACTTACAAGAGATAGACAACTATGACAGAAAAGAAAACAAGAAAGGAAAGCAGGAAGGAAGGAATAGAAGGAAGGAAGGAAGCAAGCAAGGAAGGAATATGAAGGAAGGAATGAAGGATAGGAAGGAAGGAAGGAAGGAAGGAAGGAAGGAAGGAAGGAAGGAAGGAAGGAAGGAAGGAAGGAAGGAAGGAAGGAAGGAAGGAATAGGAAGGAA
>JAJPUD010006000.1:92744-141409 GCA_023553655.1 Myrmecobius fasciatus | reverse complement strand
TAATCACTAAATAGATAAGTTTGACTATATCAAGTTAAAAAGTTTTTGTACAAACAAAATGAATGCATACAAGATTAGAAGGGTAGCAGTAAACTGGGAAAATATTTTTACATCCAAAGGTTCTGATAAAGGCCTCATTTCTAAAATATATCGAGAATTGACTCAAATATATAAGAATTCAAGCCATTCTCCAATGGATAAATGGTCAAAAGATATGAACAGACAGTTTTCAGACGAAGAAATTGAAACTATTATTGGTCACATGAAAAGGTGCTCCAAGTCACTATTGATCAGAGAAATGCAAATTAAGACAACTCTGAGATACCACTACACACCTGTCAGATTGGCTAAAATGACAGGAAATGATAACTGTTGGAGGGGATGTGGGAAAACTGGGACACTGATACATTGTTGGTGGAACTGTGAACGGATCCAACCATTCTGGAGAGCAATTTGGAGCTATGCTCAAGAAGTTATCAAACTGTGCATACCATTTGACCCAGCAGTGTTTTTACTGGGCCTCTATCCCAAAGAGATTCTAAAGCAGGGAAAGGGACCCACATGTGCAAAAATATTTGTGGCAGCCCTTTTTGTAGTGGCAAGAAACTGGAAATTGAAAGGATGCCCATCAATTGGAGAATGGCTGAATAAATTATGGTATATGAATGTTATGGAATATTATTGTTCTGTAAGAAACGACCAACAGGAGGATTTCAGAGAGGCCTGGAGAGACTTGCATGAACTGATGCTGAGTGAAATCAGCAGAACCAGGAGAACATTATACAGAGCAACAAGACTATACAATGATCAATTTTGATGGACATGGTTCTCTTCAACAATGATGTGATTCAAACCAGTTGTTCAGTGATGAAGTTAGTCATATACATCCAGAGAGAGGCCTGTGGGAACTGAGTGTGAACCACAACACAGCATTTTAATGCTTTCTGTGAATATTTCCATGCATTTTGTTTTCCTTCTTAGGTTGTTTTTTCTTCTTCTCTTTCTAGATCTGATGTTTCTTGTGCAGTAAGATAACTGTACAGATATGTATACATGTATTGTATTTGTCATATAATTTATCCTATTTAGCATGTATTAGATTAACTGTCATCTAGGGATGGGGGGTGGAGGGAAGGAGGGGAAAAGCTTGGGAAAAAATGTTTTTGCAAAGTTCAACGTTGAAAAATCACTCATATGTTTTGTAAATAAAAAGCTTAATTAATAAAAAAGTAAGTTACTTAAAAACAGAACAAAACAAAACAAAAACAAAAACAAAACAAAACAAAACAACAACAACAACAACAACAACAAGAAAACAACAACAGTCCATTCTGTCCTTAGGAAGGAATCTCTTATTCCTTTAATTTATAATCAGAATTCCCATTTTTAGTCAATTATAGACAGGCAACACCCAAGGAATCCAAGATGGCTATCATTATTCCCATTGTACAGATAATAAAGCATTTACAAATAGAGAAGCATTAATGTGAATTTGAACATTTATATTAAAATGTTGGGGCATTATCACCTTATAAAGGGAATGTTTCTTACATGTCTGTTTATGTTTGAAGTAGCACTAGATTATGTAAAACATGTTTAAAATTATCTGCCGATAGATACATCAGATCACAATACTTGTTACTTAGATCCTTTGTTTAAAACTTTGGTTTTCTTAATGTTTTAGATGAAGAATTGAAGACTTTGCAGTTTTGAATTGTTACCTTAATAAATATATCTTCATCTTTTAAATACTGACATAATACAAAAGTTCTTTTTTAATAGAATTACATGCCAATAAAATATTTTCTTCTCTGATCTTTATAGCCAGATAAGCCTATTCTTGCTCCAGAGCCTCTTGTCATGGATAATTTGGACTCGATAATGGAAAAACTAAATACTTGGAATTTCCCAATCTTTGATTTGGTGGAAAAGATAGGGAAAAAATGTGGCCGAATTCTGAGTCAGGTAAGAATATAATAGCTAGCACGATAGCTAGCATTTATATAGTCCTTTTAAGTTTGCAAAGTTCTTTATGTTATCTTATTTGATCCTTCCAAAAACTCTGTAAAATAGGTGCTTTTTATTATCTCCATTTTATAGATGAGGAAGCTAAGGTAGGAAAAGATTAAGTCATTTGCCCAGGGTCACCCAGCTAGTAATTGTGACAGAATTCTATTTCAGATCTTCCTAAGCCTGAGTCCTCCCACCTAGCTGTTTCATTTGTACATATGGCTTTATGCTTATCCCTCAAAATATGCAGTCCCTCCAGCCAAAAAAAAAAAAAAAAGCTTATAAAACAATAACTTCTCATTGAAAGAATGGATAAATTTTTGTGGAGGACATCCCAAATCCTCAGCTTTTAGCAGATGATTCTTCCATTCTTAAAGGACAAATAAATAATGTAAGAGACCTCATATCTAAGAAGGATTTACGTGGTGATTCTTGAATTGATTTTTTTCAAATTTTCTCATAAACTGAAACCTGTTTTCAGAAATCTAGATTTTATGTGGCAGAGCATTTTATGATGACCTTCTAGTATTCCTACAACAGAATACCTATGATCTGGTTCATTTCAGTTCAATAGACATTTTATGTCAGATCTGTGTACTACGTGCAATGCACTATTACCATAATATATCAATTTGTTATTGTTGTGTACCTGAGATTTCAGTTGTAAAGAAAGTCTAATGTGGAAAGTGTTGAAGCAGACCTCTCTGGTACACTGGGAGATTAAGCCATCCATCCTTAGCTACTCTGTGTATTTCAGAATGTGCATGAGTATGCATGTATATCTGATATGTATATATTTCCATATAATAGTCAGTATATCAGTAAATTCTGCAATATTCATTAAGGTGGGAGTAACTGTAATATCTGGAATAGCTCTCTAGAGAATCTCAGTACCAGCCTGAGTCCTTGATCTTAGAAGAGTAAAGAAGCAGTATTCATGTGGATGGTTAAACATGGAATCCATTTATTCCAGATTCTCTCAGCCTTATATACGCTAATATCCTTACATAACTATAGCATACTGTGGATTCACTAGCTATATATTGTGCATGCGGGACCACATAAACAATTGTGTGTAAATGTCTCTTTGCCACTTGGGTATCACTCTGCTTTAATTACAACACAGGTTGTCCCCACCCCCTGACTTCTCAGGAAGGAAGAGAGCACTTAGGGGAGATGGGTTGCTAATCAGACATTGTCAGCAGGGTTCCTTTTTACTAGAATAAAGGGTGTTATACCTCACCCAGGGTTCCGCCCTATCTGTGGCCCTTTACAAGTAACCAAAAAAATTAAAAGGCTCAAGTGATTATTTTGGCTCTTTTTTTTTTTGTAATTACAATGTTTTGTGGTTTTCCAAATAAATTTAGTTTCATTTTATATTTTTTGTGAGGAGCAAAAATTAACTATACCTGCCATGGAACTTGTAAAATGTAATGAAGAAACTGGTATGTGCCTAAAAAGCAAGCGGAAATTCATTCAACAACTTAATGAGTTCATGTCGTTATGAATGTGCTCAAAATGTCTGTATTTTGAATGTTAAACTGAGTCATGATCTAATTTAAAAAACAATTGTCTGACTTGGAAATTTGCTTTGAAAATACCATATTATGTAACAGTCAAGGGCATTTTAACCTATCATCAATATTTTTGAGGTCAACAAACAATTATAATAGGAAGTTGGAGTTTTCTGTATCTTTCAATTAATGATATAAAGGTATGGCCTACTGTGTAATATATTATGAAGGGCTCTTATTCCCTACTACTAATTTCATAAAGTGTGCCTTTGACCTATGTGTGGATCTTTCTCAAAAAAAAATTTTAATGTAAACCAGAAATTAAATATGATAGTCTGTAGCATTGAAGTCTTCCCAATTATCTTTCCTGGTAATTAAAAAGGTTCTGAGATTTTTTTCAATGCATTTGGCAACTTTATCCTCCTTCAGATTTCTCATGAATAAGTTTCTGAATATCTTTATGTTGTTACCTCAGTAAATCATCTCTATATACACAGCTTCTAATCAACCTGCTTTTTATATTGTGTTCTGAAAAATGCCTTTTCTTTCTCTATAAGTATATCTGAGACTAGAAAATTAAAAGTGAAATGTAGTGACTCCACTGTCCTTGAAAGTGATAAAATGTTCATCAGAAATTCAAATCATTTCCATTTTTCTCTTGTTTGACATTCAACTTCAGGTTTATGCCCAAATGCTCTCAAGATGATTTTGCTTAGCTGGGTCTTTTGCCAAACTTTCTTTAATATGGTTTTGACATCTACTACTTATTTCCATTTTATGATTCGGTAATATTGTTCATAATATTACACTATATTTCTCTATAAGAATTTTTTAATCAAAACTTTAAGTTTACAAACTTTCTAGTCTGTCACTGTTTTCCTTTATGGCAGAACTCTCTTCTTTACAAGTTATGGTAGTTGCTGACTAAAGCAGTTTGCAGGCTTTACTTATATTTAGTTCACTTTGTAATTCATTTCTTTGTCCTTTCTTCCATCCATATTCAATTTTTGTATCAAAAATTTGCCTAAATAACTGAAAGTAGAGTTATTTAATTGCATGCCACATCTTTCCTAACTTTTATTCTTCTGGCATTGTATCAAACATAGTCTTTGCTTTGATAAGTCAGAAATCTAACTGAATTCAGACAGCCTATTCAGGATTTTTCCCTCATCTGTAATAAATCATTTCCTATTCATTTAAATACAATTAATTTTATTTTTTGTGTCATTATTTAGTATTTGCCATTCTTGGCATCTCTCTATTTTTTAAAGAAAATATTCATAATATATAAGCATGGGGTTTCTGTAGAGTTTACAAATCTCTAGAGTCTCATTTCTTATCCTGATACACTTCTCTGTGTTGAATTTTCCCATTTTCATGTGTTCTAACTTTTATATTGAAATAACTCAGTCTCAATATATGTATGTATTTAGTTTGGCAAAATATTAATTCTACAGGGGGTTTTGGATCATAAGTCCAAGCATATTTTTTGGTTGAGCTGTAAATTGATCCAAATGTTTTCAAAAACACTTTAGAGTTATTCTAAATAGGTACTAAATTCTTCCTTTGGAGCTGTAATATGATAACTAGTCATTGACACTAAAGAAGCCAAGGATAGAGAAGAATATTTATAGGAGTTTTTTGTGTGGTACAAAGATGAATACCAATAAATTGGAGAATGACTAAACAGATTGTGGTATATGAATTAATAGAATATTATTACAACCCCAAAATAATGAATTTGAAGAAACAGTGCAACTTGAAAAGATTTGTGAGAAATACAAAGAGCAGTAGTACAAGAGGACATTTTAACATGATATAAAGGAAAAAAACAGCATTAAAAGATGGCAAAACTTTGATAACTATGATGAATTCAGATGTCTCAGTGGTGAATCATGTCCTCTGTTTGGAGGCTCAAAAGGACTATAAGTAGAATGAAATATTTGTTCTCAAATGTGGCCAATATATTACATTGTTTTACCTAATAATGTGTTGAAAGGAAGAATAATAAAATGAACCAGTGGGAACTTACAAATTTCTTTTTCAAAGACTACAAATCAAACTTTGAGAACCATTTGAGCAAAATCATTCTAAAAGAATTTAAGGATGAAGTGTGAAAAAAAAACAACAACAAACAGATGGAAAATGGAAAATCTTTATGAAGATTTTTATAACAAACTCTTTTTGCCATCACTGACAGAGGAGTCACCACATTTGGAATCTAACATCACAGTCACCAAAGTGCTGCTTAAGAAAGTGGAAATAGTATTGAAGAATGCAAACATGGGAGAAGCTGCTGAACTATACACAGAAGAGGTCCATGATGGAAAAAGCACATTTTTGAGGGCATTGAGGGATCAACTTTAAAAGTAACCAAAAAATGGGAGGATACCAAAGGCTTGGAAAAAATCTAGAACAACATTATTTACCAAAAAAGAAGCCTAGTGAAAGAATATCAATAACTATTGACTTATGTGTCTTCTTTCTTATTTCTCCAAAAACATAAGAATAATAAATGTATCAAATACATCTTTGATGGACATTTTAGAAGATAGTTTTCACAAATGATATTCCATATCAGACCAAATCTTTGCAATCATATACTTGACTGAAAGGTACAAAATGACCAAAATTGAATTGTGAGCATTCTTGCTTGAATATAAAGAAATATTTGACATGGTAGAGCAAAACGTTGATTTACAACTTTCCCTGTAGAATGGCATCTCCTATGCACACGTGAAAATCATTAAGGTTTGTACAAAAATAAAATATAAGAGAAAATGTCCAATTTTATTATGAAAAACAAAGACATAAATCTGACATCCGCTATAGAACACAAATTGACCAATTTCCCTACAAATGGTGAAGTCATTCAGAAGCTCCTATTTATGGATGGTATTGTGCTGGTTATGTCAAACTCTGGAACAATGTAGAGGCTCCTAAATGAATCCACAATCATTCAAAGAATTCAACCTATCTACAAATGAAAAACTGAAAGAATGAAGAATGGCTTTTATTCACATTATGATATAAAAAGTTAGAATGCTACTCCATATGCATGAACACACATACTGTCTTATGTATATATCATGAATGGATGCTAAACAGGATTACATTTGGGAAGTTTTTGCATGCTTTTAATGATACCAGCCTTTTCCCTGAGAGATGTCTCTTTTACATAAAAAGCAGTACTCTTATGAATACTGCAATCCAAGAAGAATTAAAGGGCAAGATCACCCAAATGTCCTTGAAGAGATTTGGTAGATGTGCAAAGTTTGTGATATATCACTAAAGAAAATATTGCAGAAGTAGCATAAAAGGAGATATATGATTAAAAATAATGGGAACAGTCTATATGACAAGAAGAGAAATGGTATATTGGTATATTCACATGTCAAAACATCTTGAAGACATTTTGCCCCTCAGCACTGGGTGAACCTTTTGTGGAGGATTTATAGAAGTACATAGATAAAAATTTCTCCAAGATTGGAAAGCATGAAGGGATTAATCTGCACTGTTGAGGTATCATCATTATAAAGAACACAAATCCATCAAAATAGCAAAGTAATCCTAGAAAATAAGAAGTTGTGAAACAATTAATTATTTGATAATTATTATTCAGAAAGTTGGTGAGCAAGTCAGTGGAAAATGGATTCAAAAACAAAAATCACATCTCAACACAATTCATGTAGATGATGGACTTAAAAAATGCTTCCCCATACATGACAACAATCTCCCAACCTCCCTACATTTGTAAAGTTTTTTTTTAATAATCAATGGATGATGAATTACACCATTTTAACGAATGCCTACATTAATAATCTATTAATAATACATCTATGTATGAGCACAATAAATATACATTAGGAGTGACTGTTATGACATAACAGCCACTAAGTGATCTTGAAGCTTTACTCCTATTGTAATGTTTTGCCAATCTTCAACATATATAGCTCTTTCCTTATTTGGCTTCACTTTTTTCATTTCTATATTTCACTTCTTATTTCTTCAATATTTCTTTCTTTTTATTTTTTCTTTTGACTATATATAGAATCCAGAAAAAAATTAGTATTGGCTGGTAGTGCTCACTGCTAAATAGTTACCTGAAGCAGAATTAGGTGATAAAATTAAGAAGACAATTGGAGGAGAAAAATCCATATCTAGCTCAGTATCCACAATAGGCACAAATGTTTTAAGGAACAAATTAGGAATTATTAATAGGAATATGAAAGGAAAATTATTTTAAACTTCCTCATTAAAATGAGACCAGAATAAATATCTATATTTTTATTGCATTCTCCAACTCCTTGAATTAACTTTCTTCTTTAATTTCCATATTTAAATCCACCTTTTTTAGATATTTTCTGTCAAAAATTGATCTCCTTTAATTCTTTCTTTCTCCCTTTCCTAAATGGAACAGAAAGTAGAGTGGGGCCAGTAGCACTCCTCACCCCTAATCAGGGAGAGTTGAAGTTAACCTCTTTCAGCATACTGCAAGGAAAAAAAAACAGCCTACAGTTAAGCCTCACCAATGTACTAGTCTACTCCTGATGATTTCTGGCTGGATGATTAATCCCAGTGTTCATCAACCTGCAACAACAATCCACAAGAGTCCAAGAGGAAAAACAACAGGCATCCAAAAGTCTAGATCCTGACTCCTATCCATCCTTCACAACGAATAAAAAAATGGATTCTCTTTGATTTTTCCTTCCTAGAAATATTAATGTCAAGGATACACATGCATAACAATACTAAACCTTAAACTATTTTATAAAGCAGTAGTCATCAAAACCATTTGGTACTGGCTAAGAAAGAGAATGATAGATGAGTGGAATAAATTAGATACACACAACACAATAATCAAGGCCTATAGCAATCTAGTATTTGATAAACTCTAAAACTGCAAATTCTGGAATAAGAACTCCCTATTGGACAAAAGTTGTTGGGAAAACTGGAAAATAATATGGCGGAAACTTGGCATAGACCTAGCTCTCATACCCCATACCAAAATAAGGTCAAAATGGATACATGATTTGGACATAAAGGATGATACCATAAACAAATTAGGAGAGCAAGGGGTAATTTTACCTATCAGATCTTTGGAAAAGGGAGGAATTTAGGACCAAAGAAGAAGTAGAGAACATTATAAAAGGCAAAATGGACAGGTTTTATTATATTACATTAAAAAGTTTTTGCACAAATAAAACCAATAGCAACAAGATTAAAAGGGAAGCACAAAGCTGGGAAAAAAAACCTTTATAGTCAATATTTCTGATAAAGGTCCCATTTCTAAAATAAATAAAGAACTGTGTCAAATTTATAAGAATACAAGTCATTCCCCAATTGATAAATGGTCAAAGGATATGAACAGACAATTTTCAGATGAGAAAATTAAAGCCATTTATAGTTATAGGAAGAAATGCTCTAAATCACTATTGATTAGAGAAATACAAATTAAAACAATTCTGAGGTACCTCCTCACACCTTTCAGATTGTCTAAGATGACAGGAAAATATAATGATAAATGTTGGAGGAGATGTAGGAAAAAGTGGGACATTAATATATTGTTGGTAGAGTTGGGAAATGATCCAACCATTCTGGAGAGCAACCTGGAACTCTGCCCAAAGGGCTATCAAACTGTGTCTACCCTTTGAACTACCAGTGTCATTACCGGGTTTGTATCCCAAGGAAATCATAAAAAAGGGAAAAGGACTCACATGTGCAAAATGTTTGTAGCAACTCTATGGTAGCAAAGAATTGGAAAATGAGTAGATGTCCATCAATTGGAAAATGGTTGAACAAGTTATGGAATATGAAAGTGGTGGAATATCATTGTTATTTTAAAAATGATGAACAAGCTGTTTTAGAAAGGCCTGGAAAGATTTACATGAACTGATTCTGAGCAAAACAAGCAAACCAGAAATACAGTATAGAAAATAATAGCAAGAATGTGTGATGATCAACTATGAAAGGCTTGCTTCTTTTCAGACATTCAGTATCCAAAATAATCTCAGACTTTGAACAGAAAATGCTTCTGGCATCCAGAAGAATTAATAAGGAAATCGAATGTAAATCAAACACATGCTATGTTCATTTCTCTTTTTTTGTTTTTATTTCTCCCATATTTTCCCCTTTTGTTCTGATTTTTTCTCTCCCAATGTGATTTATAAAGCAATATGTATCAAAAATAAATAAAATTACTACAAAAAGATAATTTAAAAAAGAATACATATGCATTCACCAAAAGAAAAAAAAATCACCAAATAAATAGTTCCCGAATCTATTATGCCATTTCTATAATGTAATAATTCCCTTACATTGCTCCCTGGACAATGGCCTGGAAACCAAAGGATTACAAAAAATATTATTTAGTACCTTATTCATTATAGTTGTACTATACATAGCCCAGAGTCAGAAAGATGAAAACTAGTTAAATATGATCCTTCTGAAGTGACATGTTTACCCACCTGTTGACAGAAAGGACCTGGCATCAAGGTGCAAATTGAGATATATGTTTTAAATACAGTCAGTATAGGAAAATGCATATTTGATGTAACTGTTTTATTGGCAGAGAAGAGGGTGGTGGTAAAGAGAGAAAGTTGGTGATAGATTGCCAAATAAAAAATTAACCAAAGAATAAAGAAAGAAAAGAGGATCATTTTAAGAATTTTAAAAAATTATTTATTTTTAAATTATTTTATTTTTAAATTTTGAGTTTCAAATTCTCTCCCTCTTTCCTCCCTCTTTCTCCATCAACCAATAATGCAAGCAATATGATATGATTAAGCATATGAAATTATGTGAAACATTTTATACCAGCTATATCTTTTTAAAAAGAAAAGAACATGACACAATTACATTTGAATTTGCAATCAAGAGTTCACTAGTTCTCTCTCTGGAGATAAATAGCATTTTTTTCACCATTAATATTTTGGAGTTATTTTGGATTGTTATATTGATCAAAGTACTAAGTCTTTCATAGTTAATCATCATTGCAACATTGATGTTGCCATGTACAATAATCTCCCAGGTCTTTTCACTTCCATTTGAGCCAATTTATATAGATCTTGTCAGGTTTTTTCCCCTTTAAATCAATCCCAACATCATTTTTAAATCACAGTAAGTAATCTCTCACAGTTATATGCCACAACTTGTTCAGCCATTCCCCAATAATGAGGATCCCCTCAATTTCTAATTATTTGCCAATACAAAAAGAGTTGCTATATGTATGTTTGAACATATAATTCCTTTTCCTTTTCCTTTGATGTCTTTGGGATATTCCTATAGTATTACTGCTGGGTCAAAGGGAATGAACAGTTTTTTTTTTTTTGTTTGTTTGTTTGTTTGTTTTTTAAAATAGCCCAGGGGCATAGTTCCAAAGTGTTCTCCAGAATGAAGACCAGAATGGATCAGTTCTCCAGAATGGACTATACACAATTCTACCAATAATTCATTAATGTGTATCTATTTTCCTTTATCTTTTCCAGCATAAATAATTTTTGAGAAATCTGGCAAATCTGACTTGTCTTAATGTGGCTTTCTCTAATTAGTAATAATTTAGATTCTAGAGCATTTTTCATCAGAATATAGTTTTGCTTTCTTTCCCTAAAAATTATTTATGTCCTCTGACCATTTATTAAGTAATCATTTGGTTCTTATTTTTATAAATTTGACTCAGTTCTATACTTGGTATATATTTGAGAAATTAAGATTTTATGAGAGAAACTTGTTATAATTTTTTATCACCATATGATTTTTATGGCAGAGTTTTTTGTTTTTTTGTTTTTTGTTTTTTTGTTTTTGTTTTTTTACTGAGAATCCATTTTTACCCAAAAAATTTTTATACAAGTCCAGGTATACAAGTATATAAAATAGCCATACAAATCAAACATTTATTGATAGAAATTATCAAGAAATTTATTTTAAAACAATTCTTTGATATACAACTAATTTTGTCATTTATTAAAGATGAAAGCAAATTTGCATACTAATGAGAGATGTAATTATTTTACATAGACAATTAAATATTGGCAAAAATGAATATTTCATAATTTTTACTGTTATTAAATTTTTTGTAACCCCCCCCATATTCAATTTTTGACCCACAGTTTAAAAAGGTTTCGTCTATGGTACCTTTTTGGTATGTCTCTACTAATCAATTTTAATTAGATCTATTTTGTTGCTTTTGATTTGTATGAGATCCTTATTGCTACTTTTGCTTTTTTAACTTCAGCTGAAGCATAATATATTTTGTCTCAGTCCTTTATTTCAACTCTATATATGTCTTTCTGTTTCCAATGTTTGTTTTGTATTATATTGTTTCATTCTGGTTTTTGATCTATTCTGCTATTCCTTTTCATTTTTACTCAAATTTACAGTTATGACTACTATTTCTTTCTATTCTATTTTCTTTTGTTTATCTTTCTCACTCCTTTTTTACTCTTTCCCCCCAAAAAAAACTTGTTTTTATTCTGATCATCATTTTCCTTAAGTTGTTCTCCCTTTTATCACCCACTCCTATTTGTCTTTCATATAAGCTATTTTTCTGTATCCAAGTGCATGTTCGTGTGTGTATGTGCATACACACAATGTGTGTGTGCAGTCTTCCTTCTTTCAATCAATTCAGATAAAAGAAAGGTTTAAGAATTGCCTACCTCTCCATTGTAAGACTTCTGCCTTGCACTCTTCTTTTATGTGAGAAAATTTACCCTATTCTGTCTTTCCCTTCCCCTTTGTCCTAGTACATCCCTCTTTCTTACTCCTTTATTGTTTTAGGGTTTTTTTTAGATAACTTGAATATAACGAATTCACAGTCCTACTATCTCTCTATATAAATTCCTTGTCAGTGCACTAATAACTATAAGGTTCTTAGAAGTTAAATGTATCATCTTCCTATATACAATCTGAGCAGTTTAGCTTTATTGGGTTCTTGATTATTATTTTTTATGTTTACTTATTCAAGTTTTTCTTGAGTCTTAGGTTAGAATGTCTACATTTCATTCAGTTATATTTTCATCAGGAATATTTTCATCAGGGATGCTTGAAAGTCTTCTATGTAATTAAAAATGTCCCCTGAGGGATTACTCTCCATTTTGCTGGGTAGTTTATTTTTGATTGTAATCCTAACTCCTTTGCTTTCTGGAATATTAGATTCCAAGCTTTCCATTCTTTTAATATGGAAACCACTAAATCTTGTGTTATCCTGACTGTGGGTCCATGGTATTTGACTTGTTTCTTTCTAGCTGCTTGAAGTATTTTCTCTTTGACCTGGGAGCTCTGGAATTTGGCTATAATATACCTGGGCATTTTCATTTTGGAATCTCAGGAGGTGAGCAGCAAATTCTTTCTGTTTCTATTTTGTTCTATGGATCTAAAACATCAAAGTAGTTTTCCTTGACAATTTTTTGGAATAAGAATGTACTGGCTTTTAAAAAATGGCTTTCAGGGAGTTCAATAATTATTAAATTATATCTCTTAGATCTATTTTCTAATTCAGCTGTTTTTTTATTGAGGTATTTTACATTTTCTTTTTTCTTCTGACTTTGTTTTATTGTTTCTTGATGTCTCATGAAATCATTAATTTTCATTTACCCAATTTTTATTTTTAAAGAAATATTGATTTCAGAAGGATTTTGTACCTCTTATCCCCACCTCCTTCTGCTTGTAAGGAGTTTTTTTCTCCAATGCATTTTTGTACTTCTTTTTACCATTAGGACAATTCTGTTTTTTAAGGTGTTATTTACTTTAGAATTTTTTTGTGTATGCTCCTCATTTAGTGAGATTTTTTTGGCTCTTTTTGCATTGTTATCTTCTTTTGAGTTTGTCTTGTAATCCTCTGCCAGTATAGGAGCTTTTTATGTCAAATTCTTTTTTTTCCTGTTGTTTGCTAACCTTTTTTTCTGGTCTAATTCTTGACTTTGATCTTTATGTCAAAATTTTGCTCTGCTCTGTTCACTTGGTATGTGCTCTAGTTTTCAGTCATATCTGACTCATCATGACCTTATTTGGGGTCTTCTTGACAAAGATACTAAAGATGTATATGAATATTCAAACATAAACACACAAAAATACCATTGTTCAATGGAATAGACTTGGTCCTGAGAAGGTTGTTAGTGAGATGGGAATCTTTTCTCTCCTCCAGGAAATAGAAGTGGCTTTCTCAGGACATGGGATTTCCTTGTGCCTGTACCTGGCTTGAGAAAAAAGAACCAGAAAGTAGATTTTCTCCAGATAAGCAAATAATATCAAAGATACTTAAACAACTTTTTCAGAGGCTCCCCAAATAAGCAGATATGTACATCACTGCTGAACTTGGGAAACTAATCCCAACTTTCAAGGTTGTTTCATGAGTAAATGAAGTCAATAATTCTCAAGTTCAAAATCTAGAGAGTTTTGGGAATCAGGGCCTCTAGAGAAAAGAGATTTTCTGATTCAGCAATATTTCTTGGGTGAAAAACTTTGCTAGTTTGTTTCCTGAGCAGTGTCCTAGATGCATGGCACAATCATTTATCCAGATAGGTTGGGTCTGATGGAAAAAGGATTGTTGTTTAACTTCCTCAATCATATTTTCTATCTGAGGGAAGCCAAGAGGTAACACATGAACCAAAGAGAAAATGCAATTGTCTTTAAGGTCCCCTTTGGGATTGGACCTTGTACATGAGGACCTATGTTTTTCTAGAAGGGGCCTGAGCCATAAGTTAAATAAGGGGAAAAAAATTGAACGGTTACTTCTGGAGGTAAGGAATTCCCAGCCCGAGAAATCTTTGAGCACAGACCAGATTGCTGCTTTTGCTGGCATGTTATAATAACACTTGGTCAGATACAAATTAGATCCCTTCCAAATTGGAGATGCTATGACTCTGAATAACAACAATAGACAATCCAATCCTTTACGTTCACAATGTACTAGTTTACTATGTAAATAAATAATAATGCTATATTATTTACTAATGGTAGCCTATCTATTCTTTCTGAAAAGACTGGAAGTTCTTTATCTTAAGAGACTTATTAGACTTTTTTGGAAACTCAAATGGCCTCAAACAATGCAAGCTAGACAATAGGTACCCACTAAAAACTATTTAATACTATTAATGGAGCATCTGTTGGTAATGAATTAAAGTATTTAATGAGATATGCCCATTTTCACTTATAATTTTAGAGCTGTGCTATGTCATTATTTTTATAGCATTTTGTCTTTTCTTTCTTTAGGTATCATACAGACTTTTTGAAGACATGGGACTCTTTGAAACTTTTAAAATTCCTGTAAGAGAATTTATGAATTATTTTCACGCCTTGGAGAATGGATATCGGGATATTCCTTGTAAGTACAGTTAGTTATGGTAATTGAAAATAAGATTTTCAATTTCCAACTGTAAAATTTGAATCTGAGTAATTAATGACAATAAAATATGCTAGCTTTTTCCTTAGTAATAACATCACAAAATTATGTAAAGACTCTGTGATTTCATCTGTGTAAGGACCTCTACATGTGGAATTTTCCTCCAAAAATGCGACTTGAAAATTAGACATAGGGTATCTTCATAGAAATAGATAGGTTAGTACCAGATCTTTAGATTTTCAGAATCATTTTTTTTCTTTTCTTTTTTTTAAGCTTTTTATTTGCAAAAAAAGTATGTATGGGTAATTCTTCAACATTGACCCTTACAAAGCTTTCCATTACAAATTTTCCTCCCTAGTCCCCATCCCTCCCCTAAATGGCAGGAAGTCCATTACATTTTAATTATGTTAAAATACTTGACAAATCGAATATATGTATACATATTTCCACACATGTTGTTGTGCAAGAAAAATCATATCTACAAGAAAAAAAATCAGAGAAAGGAAACACAATGCAAGCAAACATCAATAGAGAGCATGAAAATGTTATGTGGTGGTCCACATTTCATATCCTCTCTCTGGGTGTATATGGCTTTCTTCACTGAACAATCGGAACTGGTTTGAAACATTTCATTGTTGAAGAGAGCCATGTCCATCAGAATTGATCATCATGTAATATTGTTATTGCTGTGTATAATGATCTGGTTCTGCTCATTTCATTCAGCATCAGTTCATGCAAGTCTCTCCAGACCTCTCTGAAATCATCCTGTTGGTCTTTTCTTATAGAACAATAATACAGAATCATTTTTCTTTAGAATGTTGTTGTTACTATATAAATTAGAACCAATGATTAAACTTTTCTTTTGTAAAATGCTTCTTAAAGTTTTATGTTTTGGATTATATCTGGTATAATTTTTCTAAAAAAGTAAAACTACGTAGGCAAAAGGGAAATGAAAATAAAGGAGTGTTGGCCAGGCTGATCAGTCTATTGCTGATATATGAGTGAGTCAAAGAACTGTTATGGGCATTATGAAAAAAACAATAAATAAGATGGCATTTCTCTTAAATTATTTAAAATCAATTTGTGGAGACAACATTGATACATAAAATAACTAAGAATCTGGTTTTCAAAGTAACATTAAAACACATTCATATAGTAGAAAATAAGTACAAAAGTACTTTTGAAGAATCATAGTAAATCAGAAATATAGAATATTAGGGAATATAGATGGAACATTGCAAGGAGTGGTTATAGTGTATGTAATGACAATATAGAAATAAGCAAATAAATAGACTTTATCTAGATGTTAGAGTGAGTTATTGCTTTTTTTCTACCTCCTCACAACATGCTGCTTCAAATGAGCAAGAAATAAATCAGGTAAAATAATTAAAATTATAATAGAAAAAAACCCCAGTAAAGATAAGGAATTTGTTTGTAAAAGATAAGACTGTACAAACATAAAAAGAAAAAAAATTATATTAGCCTCATTCTTAAGAGAAAATATATAGGGACAAAAGGGTTCAACAAGTTTAAAAAAGACTTGAGGAGGGATGAAAGAATTACTAAATTTCTATTTTATAGATTATAATCAAATTTCTCTCCTGTGCAAAACATAAATGAAGATGTGTAGCAGAGGAAAGTTGCTTGGACAATGAGAGAGGAGAGCCAAGAATCATGGTAAAGTGAAGATGAACTGCCTCTCACAGTGGGTTTCAAAGAAGAGGGCAAAGTGTTTTCTTATATCTTTTGTTCTACCTGAGTTTTGGGGAAAGAAAAAGATGGATTCGAAAGGGGAAAGGTAACAGAAGCTGAATTTTGATGTAGCAATAGTGAAACGGCTGTATTTTTTCAATATTTTATTTTTTCCAATTACATGTAAAAACAACTTCAACATTTTTTTCAATTTTTGTGTTACAAATTTTCTCCTTTTATCCTCTTTCTACCCCCACTGAGAAGGCAAGTAATTTTACATAGGTTATACATATGCCATCATGCAAAATATATTTCCTTGTAAGCCATGCTGTAAAAGAAAACACAGACAAACAAAACCCCAAGAAAAATAAGGCAAAGAAAAAGAATCTTCTTATACATTGATCAATTCTGATGCACATAGCTCTTTTCAACAGTAAGGTGATTCAGGCAGTTCTAATGGTTTTGTGATGAAGAGTTATCTGCATCCAGAGAGAAGACTGGGGACTGAATGTGGATCACAGCATAGTATTTTCACTCTTTTTGTTGTTGTTTGCTTCCATTTTTTCCCTCATTTTTTTTCCTTTTTGAGCTGATATTTCTTGTGCAGCATGATAATTGTGGAACTATTTATAGAAGAATTGTACATGTTTAACATATATTGGATTACTTGCTGTCTAGGGAAGTGGGTGGGGGGAAGGAAGGGAAAAAAATTGAAACACAAAGCTTTGCAAAGGTGAATGTTGAAAATTATCTATGCATGTATTTTCAAAATTAAAAAAAAAGCTTTAGAAAAAGGATTTTCAATCAGCATTTAACTTCCACCAGTTCTTTCTCTGGAGATGTATAGAACCTTTCATCATAAGTCCTACAGAATTGCCTTAGATCATTGCATTGATGAAATAGCTAGGTTGTTCGCAATGGATATTTATACAGTGTTGCTATTTTCCTATACAGTGTTTTCTTGGTTCTGTTTATTTAACTTTGCATCAGTTCATTTATTCAATTCATCTTTCCAGGTTTTTCTGAGAGGATCCTGCTTGTCATTTCATATAGTATAACTGTATGTTATCAAAAATTTTCAACAGCTTGTTTGACTATTTCCTTTGTTTCCTGTTGATACACATCCCCTCAATTTCCAATTCTTTGCCACCACTTAAAGACTTACTATAAATCTTTTTTGTACATATAAGTCCTTTTCCTTTTTTTAAAATCTCTTTGGAATACAGATCTGGTAGTAGTATTTTTTGGTCAAAGGGTATCCATGGTTTTATAGCCCTTTGTGCATAGTTCCCAATTGCTGAACTTTCTTTATTCTTAAGTAAATTGCAGTAAGAACATCAGATATTGGCAAAAGGTTTCATTAAATAGGAGTGTACATCATATAGGACATATCCAAGCTAAGAGCTATGCTTTTAATATTGTTGTTGTTAGTCCTTTATCCTTAATGAGGACCAATGACCTCAAGATGATTTTTTGACTTACAAATGAATTGGACTTATGTGAGGCAGGACTGTGCAAAATCATGGGCCTCATTGTCTCCTCCAGAGTTATCTTTGTCCAATGGTGAGACATGGGTCAGGATGACTGGAGATGGCCCTGGATGCAGTGGGAGGCCTTGGCCTTTTTAAGCTAAAGACTTTCCCAGATCTCAATTTGTCTGAGACAGCAATTATTCAGTGATTAAAGGCTATGTAAGAATTGAGGCAAAAATTCTGGAGAGCATTTTGGAACTATGTTTAATAAGTTATCAAACTGTGCATATCCTTTCACCTGGCAGTGTTTCTATTGAGCCTATATCCCAAAGAGATCTTAAAGGAGGGAAAGGGACCCACATGTGCAAAAATGTGGCAGCCCTTTTTGTAGCGGCAAGAAACTGAAAATTGAGTGGATGCCCATCAATTGGAGAATGGCTGAATAAATTATGGTATGTGAATGTCATGGAATATTATTGTTCTGTAAGAAATGATCAGCAAGATGATTTCAGAGAGGCCTGGAGAGATTGATATGAAGTGATGCAAAGTGAAATGAGCAGAACCAGGAAATCATTATACATAGAAACAACAAGACAAGATGATAAATTCTGATGAACATGACTCTTTCCAACAATGAGATGATTGATGCCAGTTTCAATGATCTTGTGATGAAGAGAGCCATCTGCACCCAGAGAGAGGACTGTGGGAACTGAACATAAATCACAACGTAGCATTCTCACTCTTTTTATTGTTGTTTGCTTGCATTTTGTTTTCTTACTCATTTACTTTCCTTTTTGATCTTATTTTTCTTGTGCAGCAAGAAAACTGTATAAATATGTTTATACATATTGGATTTAACATATATTTTAACATGCATAATAAAAAAAGAAAAGAAAAGAAAACAGAATTGAGGCAAAAGTTGACCTAGCTTGCCTACTCAAGACTCAGTCTCGGAGGGGAAAACCCTAAGAGAGGTAGAGTTAAGGTGGGGCTCCATCCAAGATTTAGGAGATAGCCTATTGCATAAACAGAGTTAAGAAAATTTTTAATGACTGTAGGAGATAGTCAAGGTGTGTCTAATCTCCATGGGATATTCTGTTAAGAAGGTGTGATGATATAAGTCCAGAGTTATAATATTCTGGCCTCATGCTGGGTCTATGGTGAAATCAGAAGATTGAACTACAACCACTTACTGTTATATAATGCAGCTACTTCTACCTCAACCCACAACCTGTAATAAATTGGGAAAACTATATAGAAAGAAACCTGACTTTAAAGTTGTCTTACCTTACCATTTACTAATCAGTGACCTAAACAGATCACCTACAGTAGTTTCTTGGTCTTAGTTTTTATTTGTATAAATGGAGATAATAATGAAACACTTGCTTTTCTGGGTTGTTGTGAAGATCAGGTGAGATCATGTATACAAAATATTGTATACAATTTAAAACTTGGAATGACAAATATTGTTAATATTTATTGATAACACACTGATTATCAAAGATTAATGGCTAAGCATAGTTTACTTTTTAGGTGTTCCTATTATGATAGAGAGTATGTCCCCTGACATGGGATATAACATAATTTTGGTAGAGAGGGCTTTGGCTACAGGGGCTGCGAAGACTGCAAAGAATGAGTAGAAGATATCCAAACACTGCAGTGAACTTCCCTGAGTCCAACTACAGCCTCACTATGTTGAAAGTTTCTTTTAAGATCATGCTGACCATGACTGCTGTACAAAGTACTCAACAAACTCAACAAAACAAAGTTTTCCTGATAATACTTCTTTCACAGCAGTCTTAAAGTTTGCTGCAGAAGAATTTAAAGGTTCTACAACAATAATATATAATTACAAATGATGGAATAGGAATAAATCCTGTGCAGACTGGTGGGAATGTTTTCCTAAAGCATGACTTAGAACTATGAATAATTCCTAGAGGTCATGATTGAGAATGGTTAATTTCTACTGAATGAAAATCTATCATTATCTTTATGAATAAACATCAATATTTATTTTGTAATTTTCATTTGATCTATCTACAATTTTAGGTTCCTATTCCCGTAATGTCACTGATCCTTTATGTTAAAGAAGGAATGCATACCATGAATAAAACAGCTGCCTTAAGAAAGAAGCCAACCTCTCCACCACTACCTCACTACATTTATGAAAGGAGTTTCAATTTACTTTTAAAATAGAAAGATGATATTACTGAAAACTAATTCTTTCCCAGTAAAATAAGAAAATTAAATTTTTTAAAATTTTAAATGGTGTCAATCAAAGATTAACCATTTGTCTGATTTATAAATAAGAATTGCCAGAGAACATAGAAAGAGGTGAATAAAGAGATATATTTTACGTACAATTTAAGATAAAAATAACGGAAGAACTGATTGATTAATACATAAATATTTGTGTTTATTATTATTTGGGTTTTCTGGGTCTCAGTTGACTCCAATTTTTATTTGGATTTCCAGTTAACTAAGAAGTACCCTCAACTGACCAATATGAACTAATTTTAATTATGGAAAATGACATCTCACACAAACTAGTCTACCTGTGTTCCTACAGAATTGAATATAATTAGTAGTGGAAATTTTAAAGTAAATTTAATATAACTGTTGGTGAATTACATCCCTTCATGAATGTATTCTAAGAATTTTCATATAATCTTGATCTCTTGCTGTGGATAATTCTGCATTGAAATCTGAAAGGGAATGAATACCATTGAGAATGTGTGAAATCATCCAGAGTTCAAGAAAGTGCTATAATCTGTCTTTTGGTTTGTGCTGAACTTGAAGTTCAAGGGGCCTGAAAGAGCAGAGGAAGACAATTCAAGCGTCATGATCACTAAAAAGAAAAAAGTCAAGTTAAAACTGAAGTTGTAGGAAAGAAAGGAACAAGTCTTTTGAGAGATAAGAAGTAATATCAGGATAACTTACAAAATCCAAAAGGAATGAGAATGAGTGCCAAAAGAGTCAAAACAAAGAAGCAACAGAGCAAAGAAAAAAAAATACTAGATTGTCTAAACAAGCTACAGAAGAGAGCCAAGTATATATTCTTTTAACCTAGTGTAAAGGATAAAACACTCATGCCTTTCCCAAAACACTTTCCTTAATACAAGGAAAAGAAGAGACAAACCCTTAAAGAAAAAGGAAATGCGTTATAGTAGGAAAGTTAATACACAGGCATAATATTTAATATGCTAGTTCCTGTACATTGCATGAAATCAAGGCTCAGAAAAAAGCAACTTAATTTTTACTTCGTATAAAACACAGCTGTTATACAGCTGTGTTTGTCAAATGCTTATATTAAGACCCCTAAACCAAGTTTTCTATGATTTGTTTTCAATTATATCATCCCACGGTATTCCTGTTTCTTATATAAAGGTCATTGAAAAGGCAAAATATTCTTATTAAAAATAGAACCAAACTAGCTGTGTGTATTTTCTGAAGGATGTTTTTAGTATTGTACAGTCATAAATGACATTAAAAATCAATATTTGATTGATCTTAATTATAACTTAAGGCATAGGAAGATTCTTAGCCATCATAATGCAGTTTGGTAAAGACAGAAAAATTAAGACAATCAAAGTGAACTATTATATTTTTTGAAAGGTTCTTACCCAGAAGAATTAAACATTAGCCATTGGTTATGAAGACCCATAAGCATTCCAGTTAATCAATGTTATACTTTAATATTGCTAATAGGTCAAAATATGCTTCCATTTATATACTGCAGAAAAAAAGAAAATGGTAGAATGAAATAATTTACATTATTAGGTTTTGATTTGTTAATATTTGTGTATTAAATTTTCTCACTAAAGCTGTTACATCAAAAAAAGATTGATAGGTAAAATAAGTGAAAAAATGAATTTGAATATAGAAAAGTGACTAAATCATCCAAATTCAGGTGGGTTATATCAAAATAAGGAATTCTCAATGGACTCAGAGAGTCTTTAAATTTTTTCTATTAAATTTGTTAACAAGATTAAAAGCCTTAAATAAGGAAATAATGATCTTATTTAAATCTTCTGTCTCATACTTTCTTTAGAGGATTCTTCTGGAGGAATCTTCTTTGCCCCCAAAGTAATACATTGACCCTTTGCTTTGAGAACTTCTAAAAAGTGGTGACCAGGAAAGGGCTCAAGAAAGTGGGCAAGTCTTGTATTCTTTTAGAGCTTCATTTTCTCACCTATTACAATGAAATGAAATAAAGGAAGCTATTGGACAAAATAATTTCGAAGGGCCAATCTGGGTCTAAATGCTATTATTTTATGGCATAAATGTAGCATTTAGTGTACTTTTGTATCATTAATAATGTTTTCTTTATAGGAACATGAAACAATGAAGAATTAAAATTCTGTTCACAGGAGTATTTTCAGATATGGTCCTTTATGCATAGGTTACTTGTGTATTTTTTTCTCATGTCTATCAATAGAAATTCTTATATTCATCATTATAAGTATTATGGATATTGATAATTTTTTGTTCCTGTGGATGATATAAAATGATGCTTTTGTCCTTTTTGTTTTGATTTTTAATTAGACTTGAATTATTTATCCAGTAGATGTCACTCTTGGTCCTTGGACACAAACAGGGTTAGGGCAACATCTATTCATTTGTCCTGGTTGCAGATCTAATGAGAAAATAAGCGTTCATATCTTTTTTTTTCTTTTACAGATCACAATAGAGTCCATGCCACTGATGTTTTACATGCTGTTTGGTATCTTACTACTCAGCCTATTCCAGGTCTCTCTACTGTGATTAATGATCATGGATCAGCAAGTGATTCAGGTATTTTTTCTCACCTATAAGCAATATGAATCTTAGTTTAAAGACTAAGTAAAATTCAAAAGTTGCTATTACTTATATATTTAAGTACTATAAGTTTGGGTGTTAAAAGCCAAGTTAGATTCTCGTTCAAAATAAGAGTGAAAACATAACATTATTTGAGAGCATATGTGTGCGTGCAGGTTCTGAATGATGAAATTTAAATGATAACTTTTTATATTTCTTTTCAGATTCTGACAGTGGAATTACACATGGACATATGGGATATGTATTTTCAAAAATGTATTCAATAACAGATGATAAATATGGATGCCTGGCTGGCAATATTCCTGCCCTAGAATTGATGGCTCTTTATGTAGCTGCAGCCATGCATGATTATGATCATCCAGGAAGGACAAATGCTTTTCTGGTTGCAACTAGTGCACCTCAGGTAAATATCTGCCTCAAAAGTGGAATGATTCCAAAGATTTATTCATTTCATGTGGCCTATTTGTCTTGGGAACTAAGTTAATATTCACCATAATATTTTCACTGTCTCTATTCATAATCTCATACGCTGTGACTAAAGATAAATTTTTTTCTGAAACAATTCTGTTCGTCATATTATAGCACAACAGTATTCTATCACATTTGTATATGTATATGTGTCTATATTTACAATGTGAACAATTAGATTGGCCTTTATTTAACTAAACATAAAACAAGCAGCATAATTTAAAGCCTGAAAATCCTGAAGCTTCTTGCCATTCTAGAATGCTACTCCCTGACATGAAGATGTATAAATTCTTAATCTATTGCTTTTCATTTTATGTATGTATAAGAATTGGAAGTTGTTAAAAAGCAATGATAAATATTGCATTCCCTCTCAATAGAGTTGGTTAGTTTTGAGTTATTGGAGAATTAGGATTTTATTGGAGAATTAGCATCTTGATGAGAAAGCATTAGGATGGATTTTAAGAATAATTTTTCTCTTATTTAGTGAGGGGATAAAACAGAATTGAAACTTTGGAAGAGTTGTGGCTTGACATTGATTTTCTTTGGTTAAACAACATCCTTGAGGGTAAAGTTTTGCAGAATGGTGACCAGGAATAAAAAAAAATCATCTAAGCCAGGCCCTCTCCCAAAGAGGCCAGTTTTCCTGAAAGGAAATAAAATTCAATGTAAAAATCCATTTTGAGAGCACCCTTCTCAAAAAATCTCATCTGAGACAGCCCTCTCAACCCCAATATAATACATTATTAGTACTACTTAGGAAGATCAGTGACACAGTGAAATAGAATGCTGGCTTGGAACCTGGAAAAATTATTTCTAAGTTGACTCCAGGCACTTTCTAGCTATGCATCACAACTACATAATACAACTTTTTGCTATTCCAGCATTAATGAGAAATCCCTCAATTTCTAAATCTTTGCCACCACATAACAAGCTGCTGTATTTTTGCAAATATAAGTACATTTGCCTCCACTTTTTCCTTTTTTTAATAATAGCTTTTTATTTTCAGAACACATGCAAAGATAGTTTTCTACATTCACCCTCGCAAAATCTTGTGTTCCAATTTTTTTCTCCCTTTTTTCCCACCAACCCCTTCACCTAGATAGTAAATAATCCAGTATAGGTTAAACATGTGCAAATCTTCTAAAATATTTCCACATATATCATGCTGCACAAGAAAAAAAATTAGATAAAAAAGGGAAAAATGAGAGAAAAAAAGCAAGCAAACAACAAAAAAGGTGAAAAAATTCTGTTGTGATCCACATTCAATTCTCATAGTCCTCTTTCTGGATGCAGATGGCTCTCTTCATCACAAGTGTTTTGGAATTGGCGTGAATCATCTCATTATTGAAAAGAGCCAAGTCCATCAGAGTTGATCATCACATGATCTTCTTGTTGTGTACAATGTTCTCTTGGTTCTACTAACTTCACTTAGCATCAGTTCATGTAAGTCTCTCGAGACCTTTCTGAAATCAACCTGTTGATCATTTCATAAAGAAAAGTAACATTCTATCACATTCATATGCCATAATTTATTCAGCCATTCCCTAACTGGCAGGCATCCTCTAATATTCTAATTCCTTGCCACTACAAAAAGGGTTGATAAAAATATTTTTGCAATATGGATACTTTTACCTTTTTTATGATCTCTTTGGGATACAGACTCAGTGAATGTATCTACTTTGAAGTTAAAAGTTTCACAGATGAGTACATTCAGCTGTCAGTATTTAACTTTATATTCCTTTTTTAATAATCCAATTCCTTTTCAATGAAGAATAAAACATCCAAATAAATCTCAGTCACATAGAATTCTTTGTTTAAATTAACAATTCTCAAAAGAGCCATTCAAAGAAGATTTGAAAAATCATATATTCACTTGCATAGCTTGTAGTTCATCCAAAGCATACCTTTTAAATGCTTGAGGCACATAGGCTCATAACTGACTTTGCCTATAATCACATAATTGGGAAATGTCAATAGTAGAATTTGAACTCAGATCTTTCTGCTTCCAAGTATAAACATCTACCCATCATGTCAATTTTTTTCTATTATCTTTCTTATGCATTGTAAGAATTATATCTTGTCTCCAGAAAGTCCTCAAGTCTAAATAGCTTCCTTCAGAATAAATTATATGTAAAATATATGTGTATCTGGGTACATATACATGTCTACCTGGATTTGATACATATGGCTTTTGAGGTAGATTGATACATATTTCTAGAATTCTGTCTCTATCCAAAGGAAAGTATGATTCTTGACTTGAGGAGAGCAAAGCCATTAAAGAAAGATTAGTCACTCTTTCCTTCATTCTCTGAGAAGCTTACTATTCTAGAATTTTATCTCTTGATCTCCAAAATACTTCTGATCTTAGAAACACAAATTTCATTTAAAAAAATGTCACTTCCATGATCTCTCTCATGAATCAAGGGTTATATATCCCAAGCTTACATTCACAGATTTAATTCCTTCCTGTCCAATTCCACGTGTACAAAATTCCATCACGAGTGAATAGTGAATAAATCATTTATTGAAGCAAAGATAAATTGGAGTTATACAGATTAGAATATGCCAGAAATATACACAGAAGTGAAGAGCTCTTTAAATGCAAGTAATATATCAAATCAACCAAGAAAGAGCCTTGTCTTTCACCCAAAGTGAGAATCTCTAAGTATGTAACCTGGCAGTTAGGAATTATCAACTTCTAGTTATATTATGCCATTCTAGAAATGCCAATTTTAATAGTATTTTATTTTTCCAAATATATGCAAAGTTAGTTTTCAACATTTACCTTTGCAAAATCTTGTGTTCCAAATTTTTCTCTCTCTTGCTCTCTTTCTTCTACTCAAAACAGCAAGCAATCTGATACACACACACACACACACATACACACACAATACATACATCCACAAATTATTTCTCTTTTAAAATTGGAATTCTTTGTGTAGCCTCATTGACTTTCTAAGTAATTTCTCCTTTTTTTCCCATTGTAATAATTTGTGATTGGTGTTTCCAAATCTGATTCTCAAGTTCATTCATCATGCCTATCCTTATCTTATGCTGTGGAATACTTTCTTTTTTTCCTGAATTTTAAAATCTACTTTTCTAAAGTTTAGGGTATGTATTAGAGCATACTGAATAATTCCTCTTTTTAAATGCACAATTAACTCTCATTTAATATAGTTATTTAATTTAAAGTTCCCTGATTTCATTCTTCCTACCATCATTATATTTTTATTTGTCAAATTAATTGGTCAAATCAGTTCCATTAATCATCATTAATATTGTCACTCTGGCACATAGACATGCACACATATAAATACACACACATGCATGTATTTACACATATGTATATAGCTTTTGAGGTTTAAAAAGCATTTTATATATTATCATATTTGGTACTCACAACAAACCTCATGGGGTAAACATGTTGTTATCCTTATTTTTCAATAAGGTAACAAAATGTTAGAGGTTGAATGAATTGCCTAGGTTCATACAGCTAGTAAGTAATCTTTAATTTGTGGTTTGATTTGTCTTGTTCTGGTAGAGGAAGGTTGATATCTCTTGCTAATATAATTTTGCTATGTCTTCTTGCAACTCACTTAAATTCTCTAAGAATCTGGATGCTCCTCAGCAAAAAAAAAAAAAAAAGAATCTGGATGCTGCATTACTTGTGATTATATGTTTAGTATTGAGAATACTTCATTTTCTTTGGAACCCTTGAGCAAAATGTAGTTTCTTTCCTTATCTCTTTTATTTTGATTCATTTTTATTTTTGCTTGATCTGAGATCAGGATTAATAACCCTGATTTTTTTAAATACTTCAGCTAAAACATAATATATTTTGCTTCATCCTTTTAAAATATGTATGTATGTCTCTGCATCAAATGTTTCTTCTCATACTGTAGAATTCTGAATTTTAACCCAGTCTGCTATCTGCTTCCATTTTATGGGATAGTTCATCCCATTCACATTCACAGTTAAGATTACTAACTCAGTATTTTCCACAATCCTGTGTCTTTTCCCTCTCCTTTTCCCCTTTCCCTCCTAAACAGTGTTTTGCTTCTGACCATTATCTCCCTCAGTCTGGCCTTCCTTTTTTTCAACCCCCCCCAATTTCTTGTCCTTTTCACCTTTTTCTTCTACTTTCCCTTCTATTAGCCTCCCCCTTTGCTTTCCCTTTTCCTCTCCCACTACCTATAGCTGAGACAAATTTCCACACTAAACTAAACATGTATGCTATTCCTCTTTGAATCGAATTCATTGAAGTTAAAATTCAAATAATGTTCACCCTTTTTTTTCTTTCCCTCAACTATAATAGGTATTTTGTGTGTCTTCATGTGACACAATTCATTTTATTTTATCTCTTTTCTTCTCCCAGTACAATCCATTTTCTACCCCTAGTTTCTTTTTATATTATATTAAAATCAGCTTATACCTACCTCCTCTAAGTATATATACTCCTTATAACTGCCCTGACAAAGATACAGTACTCAAGAGTTACACATATCATCTTCCCATGTAGGGATGTAAACATTTTAACCTTTAGAAGACACAGTGTGTTTTTATTTTCTTCTCTTTACCTTTTTATTCTCCTCTTGAATCTTGTATGTAGAGATCAAATTTTCTGCTCTTCTCTGATCTTTTTCATCAAAAATCATTTAAAAATTCCCTATTTCACTGAATGTCCATCTTTTCCCCTGAAATATAGTGCTTAATTTTACTGGGTAATTGATTCTAGATTATACTCTAAGCTCCTTTCTCTTGCAGAATACCATTCCAGATCCTCCAATTCTTTAATGTGGTGGAAGCTGCTATGTCCTGGTTCATTTTGATTGTGGCTCTGCAATATTTGAATTGTTTAAAATTTCTGGTGGTTTGCAGTATTTTCTCCTTAATCTGATAATTCTGAATTTTAGCTATAATATTTCTTAAGGTTTTAATTTTGGGGTCTCTTTCTGGAGCTTATCTGTATATTTATTCAATGCCTATTTTACCCTCTAGTTTTAGAATATTAGGGCAGTTTTCTGAGATGATTTCTTAAAAGATGTTGTCCAGCCTCTTTTTTTGATCATGGGTTTCAGGTAATCCAATAATTTTAAAATTATTTCTCCTGGATCTATTTTCCAGGTAAGTTTTTTTCCACTGAATTAGTTTACATTTTCGTCCATTTTCTTTTCACTTTTTTATTTTGTTTTACTGATTCTTGATATCTCATTGAGTCATTAATTTCCATTTGTCCAATTCTGATTTTTGATGAATTTTTTCTTCATTTAGTTTTGTTACCTCCTTTTGCATTTGACCAGTTGTACTTTTAAAATGAATTTTTACCCATTTCATCAATTCTGTTTTTAAGGAGTTGTTTCTTTTTCCATTTCACCAAATTTAACTTTAAGAAGTCATTCTTCAGTATATATTTTTTTCATTTAACCAAGTTTATATTTTAAGAAGTTGTTTTCTTTAGTCAATTTCTGTGTTTCCTTTTTGAAGGTTTTGGCTTTCCTCTCAAAACTTTCATAACTCTCCTGCAATGCTTTCATTTCTTTCCCCCATTTTCCTTCTATCTCACAATTTTTTTTGAACATATACAAGAGAGCCTTTTTAACTGGAGACCAGTTCATATCTCCCTTTGAGATTTACTTGAAGGCATTTTTCTTGTGCTGTTCTCTGCTTTTCTGCTCTTCCTTGTTTTCATAATACCTCTCTATGATTAGATTTCTTTTTGCTTTTTTGCTTATTTTTAATATTTGAGCTCTACTCCTAGGGCACAGAAGAGATTGTACTGAATTTTCTCTACTGGGTGACAAGGGTTTCTCACTGAGTGCATGAGGAATGGTGGTGCTATAGGCTTCCCCATTGTGCTGGTTGGGCTTGGTGAAGTCCTCCCTGTTTTGCTAGGGTTCAGGAGCTCAACATTTGCTTTCTATAGTTGCATTGGAGTTCCACAGCTAGTCTACTAATCTACTGGTCTTCTGAATCAGGGAAAAAGGCAACACTGCTGTATTTTGGCTGAGTCTTCTTTTAAATTCTCTGCAGTGGACCTCCCCATGCCATGCCTGTAATAGGCCATGTTACCTTCTACCCAGTTGAGGTAGACCTTTCCTAAAGTCATTCCAAGATCTCTTTTTTGAACTTTTTTATTATTTTTATTGCTTTTTTCTGGTTAGATAAGTAAATTAACTTTGAATACATATTTCTTTTTGTTGGAAAAGAAAAATCAGAACAAAAGAAAAAAAAACACAAAATATTAAAAAAAGAAGAAAAAGGGGGAAAATGAATATAGCATGTGTTAATCAATGTCCATAGTTCTCTCTCTGCACAAAGGTAACATTTTCTATCCTAAGTTTATTGGGATCATCTTCAATCACTGAGCCACTGAGAAGAACCAAATCTTTCATAATTGATCATCTCACAATCTTGCTGTTATTGTGTACAATGTATTCTTGGTTTTGCTTGATTTGTTCATCATCAGTTCCTCTAAATCTTTCCAGGCCTTTATAAAATCCGTTTGTTAATCATTATTTTATAGCACAATAATATTTCATTACTTTCATATATTATAACTTACTCAGCCATTCCCTAATCTACTCATTTTCCAATTCTTTGCCACCACAAAAAGAGCTGCTATAAATATTTTTGCACATGTGGGTTCTTGTCCTTCTTTTATGATTTCCTTGGAGTGGAGACACAGTAGTCACTGGATCAATGGATATGCAAGTTTTACATCTCTTTGGGCATAGTTCCAAATTGCTCTCCAGATGGTTAGATGATTTCACAACTCCCACCATGCATTAGTGATTACGTTTTCCCACATCCCCTCCAATATTATAATTATCTTTTTCTGTCATCTTAGCCAGTCCAAGTACCTTAAGCTGGAAAATTTTCATACTCCGAATGTTTATAGATTCTGTCCATCCAAAATCCATTCAAAGGTTTGATCAAGTGTTGATTCTGAGGGATGCTCTGGAGAGATCTGTCCTGTCTACTCTCCTTCATCTTGGCCCCATTCCCTAAAAGCCAATGTGTGATAATATATATATTTTTAAAGTCTATATGGATACTTAATTTAGGTTTGGAGGTGACTAGGTACTTTTAATGTAAGCTGGATGTGTAAGAAAATCAGAAGACAAAAGTAAGTTGCTGCTAAATGAAAGAATGGCTCTCTAGCAAGCTCTCCACTGAAAGGCAAACAGAGGAATTAGTAGTCTCTTTTACCATCCATTCAAAAGCAAAAAAAAGGATAAAGAGTCAAGAACTACTAAGAACTACTTATGAAGAGCCTTTCAACTAAGACTACACATATCTTGATAATCAATAACTTTAATGCAAATGTAGACACTGGAGAGTAGCAAAAACAAACAAGCAAGCAAGACAAAACAAACACAAATACAAACACAAACACTCACACAAAACCATATTGGAAAATATGATTTAGATTTAAGAAATTAAAGTATGAAAAGATTCCTGTGAAGTCTTATATTGTTGAAAGTCACAAGATATGACAAATACCAAATGCTACTTTAAAAAAAAAGGAAAGAAAAATTCACTTTATTTAAACCAACCAAAAACAACTAATTTTTAATGTGTAAATCATATTAAATTTAGCTCTCTCTATATAGTTATTTAGACCATCAATTAATAGAACACAGGTCATAAAAATATGGAACTAGAAACATTGAAGTTAATAGGACTGAAAATTGCATCGGTTTCAACTTGACCTAGTCAAACAAGATCTGATGTTTAAGAAATAGGAAATGGAAAATGACATAGATTTTGACCTTGATTATCATAATTTCCTTGTAAAATTGAACTGATATAAAAGTTGCCTCAACCAAGAAATCATAAGATCTCAGAAATTCCATTGACCAAAAAGCACTTGATTTCCTTGCCAAGCAGAGAAAGAGAGCAGCCAAGAACAACTCTGGCTCAGAATGTAAACTAATTTGTAAAACATTGTGGTAAAGGATGGCAGAACATAATAAGCATATGACCTTTTAAGATAATGAATAGTACTGCATATGAAAACAAGTATTCAGAAATCTCAATATGAGGCAAAAATGAGCCATAACCCTTCAAGAACTATCATGAATAAAACTGGAAGGACAAAAAATAGACAACATAAAATAAATTTCTACATTTCTACAAACACTTCTATATTTCTACAAAGTTCTGACTTCATTATTGACAATGAAGGAACAACTTCATTTGGACCTTAAAACTTCAGGTACTAAAATATTACTGAAAAAGTACAAATGAGGTCAATTTGAGGATGATTGGAACAGACCAAGTACATATTAAAGAAATTATTGATTAGGCAATATCATCTTGAAAGTATTGTAAAATAACTTTGTAAGTGTCTCAGGGTGAAGAAATAAAGATAAAAGAAAAAATGAAATTGTAGTACAAACTTCAAAGGCAAAAAAGAACATTAGTAATGGTCAAAAATTGTAATAAAGAAAGCATTGGACTTGAACTCAGGAAACTGCATCTTATACATTTCTTAGATAGTTGATTTAACCTTCATCTGGGATTGATATTCTTCATATATAAAATAAAGACATTGGTCTTTATGAATTCTAAGGGTTATTTCATCTCAAATTCTATAATTTTTATTGCTAGTTTCTAGTATTTATAAAAATTAAATGAAAATCATTTAAAACAAATGAGTTGAAAATAATCCTCAAATAGATCAGTGATATTATTTCTGGAGTCCCTTTTAATGGCTCAGATTGAGACTTATCTTGTACCACTTGTCCATGTTTTTTTTGAAATTCACTACAGAGAGTCCACCCTTCCTGCTTCAGGTCTTCTTCATATTTTCTCAACATCATTGAGGAAGCAATGAAGCATTTTACTTGCTTTTCTTTTCTTTGTAAATAATTCCTTGTTGACATCTTTTATTCTTCTTTATTGTACTTTCTCATTTGTAATATATTACAGTCTACCCTATTCTATCCTACAATTTCTCCATTGCTGCATGGTATTTATTTTTTTAATTCATTGCCACTTGTTATAGAACATATCTCAGTGCCATATACTAACATGAGAAAAATGTCATTAAGAAGGACTTTTATTTCCATTGGAAGCTGGAATGCATTAAAGGACCTTTTGTAGTTTTCCAAAGACATTATGGTCTACCCTTAATTCAAGTCTGGGCCCAATATATCATCTAGCTCTACTATTTGTTTTAATATGTATACATACTGATAGGTAAGTCTATAGAGTGCCCATTTAAATAATCTGGACAATAAAAATTATTTATTAACTTTAACTTTGTGGATCAAGCTAAATATATACGAGTGATTATAAATCTCTTATTCAAAACTCTGCATTGTTCCAAGGTCTGATTATCAGTACAACAACCACAAAGATGAGTAGCGTAAGAACCTCACCACATAGAGAAGCTTTATTCCAAATGGATTTCATGTGCTGGATTTCCTTGGTTATGGTGGCAATGACCTTTAGCAGGCATTAAATGTCTAATTTATGACATCCAATATTTAAAAATCATAGGGTCACTAAATCAGATTATTTCTACTGTTTCATTTTAAGTAATAATTTTGAAATGTGAATGAAAGATTCTTGTTAAGATTATATAGGGCAGTGTATTGTTGCAGGACCTTATATTCTCACTTTTTTTCATTACTTTTGAAATGGTAAAGATGTGGCTTGTTACTAACACAAGTGAAAACTGCTTGTTTCCAACCCTTCTTATGGAGAATTCTTTTAATTTGTGTATAAATGTCTTTCATACAGATATTATATACATAGGTACAAGTAATTATCAATGCATTCCCCTTATTTTTTTTTTAATTTTTTTTTTGCTGAGGCAATTGAGGTTAAGTGACTCCCAGAGTTACACAGCTAGGAAGTGTTAAGTGTCTGAGACCAGATTTGGACTCAGGTCCTCCTGAATTCAGGGCTGGTGCTCTACCCACTGCACCACCTACCTATCCCTGCCTTTCCCTTTTATATCAAAAAGGAATGCAAAATGGAATAGTAGATAGAGCATCGTCTTTATAGCCAGAAATACCAGGCTTTAAAGCCTGCCCTACCATATCAAGAATATATGACTGTGAGCAATTCATTTAATTGCAAAGTGTCCTATATGATTATTTAATACTTTAAATTTCAGAGAGAATATATTAACCTATACTAGTAGAGAGATTATCCTCATTCAGGAATTTCTCTATTAATGAAATCACAGGTCTAGTCTCTATCCCATTATGCAAAAATATGCTCAATAGAACATGTAGTAGCTTAAAATTGGAAACAAGTTGGGAAATCATTGATTATAAAATAGCTGAAACACTGTATGAACATCATATTATTGTGATAAAAATAAAAATTTTTGGGAAATATATCAAAAATTTTAAGGAAAAGGGGCAGCTAGATGGCGCAATGGATAGAGCACCAGCTCTGAAGTCAGGAGGACCTGAGTTCAAATCTGGTCTCAGACACTTAACATTCCCTAGCTGTGTGACCCTGGGCAAGTCACTTAACCCTAATTGCCTCAGCAAAAACCAAAAAAAATAATTTAAGGAAATGACTCGGAGGGAGGTAAGCAAAGTTAGGAAAAATATGTACAATGGCTATAATATTATATAAATGAAAAGAAAACTAAAACATTGAATGCTTAGTACTTGACCAATCTTGGCCCATTGAAAAAGAAAAATGAAGAAAATTGCCCTCTGTTTGACAGAGATGACAGCAGAGAAAATGGTGTAGAATGTTATACAGCCAGATCATTTTTATACCTAAATTTTTAAAAATTAATGATGTAATTCATAGGAGAGACGTTTAGTTAAACATGACTATGACATAAAAAAACAAAATTCATCAATACAACATTTGGAAGCCTAGCCAAAATTAATCAAAATAATTCATCTGTTCTGTATTGTGATACTTTTCTCCCTCAGTAAATCTTTCTTGCAACACGAAATGCCATAGGATTCTTGAAAATCTGGAAAGCTAAATGCTGTGAGAGGTACATAGTTAGTTTACAAAAGAGACTTTAATACCATTTCCCTCTATATTTTACTTTACATAAAATTTTCACATCACTAAAATGAAGCAAGATACTAAATCAACATTAGGAATTAAGGATTTAATAAGAATTTCATAATAGAGTATCTATACTATATTGATACTATATACTATATACTACATTGACTGTCAATACAATTGACAGTATACTGTCAATAATAAATATTTATGAGAAAATAAACCATTTCTGAAATTATTGTAAATTATATAATTTTAATACCATTCAATAACAGCTTAATACTTAATATTATTCATCTGAGAATTACAGACATTGTAACTCATGTTTTGTTTTGTTTTGTTTTGTTTTTTCTTTCCCAGGCGGTACTGTATAATGACCGTTCAGTTTTAGAGAATCATCATGCAGCTGCTGCATGGAATCTCTTCATGTCCCAGCCAGAGTATAACTTCTTAGTCAACCTTGACCATGTGGAATTTAAGCATTTCCGTTTCCTTGTCATTGAAGCAATTTTGGCCACTGACTTGAAGAAACACTTTGATTTTGTAGCCAAATTCAATGCCAAGGTAACTAGAATTGTACAAGTCTTCATTTTGTGGTCAGACTGAAAGTAGTCAAAAGAGAAGCATATTAAGTGATCAATATCTCTGTGTTGTTTATGAAAATAAAGTAAATCAGACATGTTCCAAGTAGCGAAGCTGAGTAATTGAAATGCTATAATATTGACCATATAAATATTGTATTTGATTCTTTGCCATATATTCCATTATGTTTTCTAATTCCATAAGAAACATTTCTGTGTGGTTCCTTTTGGCTTGCTTATTTTAATATTTTAACCTATTTTAAATATCTATTAAAATATTTTCTATTCAAACATGCTCAAAGATCAAATATAAACTTTGCTAGACCTAATATAAAGATCCCAAGTGTTAACTCAAAATTTTACATAATTTATCTGTTTTCCCTTCTAAAAGTTTTTAATCAAGTATAACTTAATTATTTTGAAATAATGTTTGGGAAATTTCAAAAAAAATCATTAAGTAATCATATTTGAACATTGTAATTTTTAATTTTTTTCTTCTATATCCATAACAGAACAAACAAAAAAGATATTTTAAGTAATCCACTTCCACTAATGTCTTGTTTCACTGCTTTAACAGGATATGGGAGTGACCCTAGATTCTCACATGCAAACTCTACAAGACACTAGCTTACAAACATTATTACCAAACTGTAGTTGGTAAGCATAAATTTGGAAATACACTGTGAATCTGTGCTCCAAAACTAATTGCATTAAATTTGGAATCTCACCATCAAAATCTGTTTACATTTGTGGGAGGACTTTCTCCACAACTTCTTAGAGCATCTTTGTGTTTGGCTATCATAAAAGCAAAGCAAAACCAAAATCCTGGTAATGAAATGACCTTTAAGTCTGTTGAGCCATTGCATTTTAGCAAATGGCTGCTCCGCAGATAGTAGATGTTTAGCAGTTATGGTTCAGTCCTGGAATCTTGTTTGATATTGAGGCAAAACAAATTTTCTCTTTCTCTCTTATACAGGTGAATGATGATGTTGGCATAGATTGGACTAATGAAAATGATCGTTTATTGGTTTGTCAGATGTGCATAAAGTTGGCTGACATCAATGGACCTGCTAAGTGTAAAGAACTTCATTTACAGTGGACAGATGGTATTGTCAATGAGTTTTATGAACAGGTAATTAACCATAATAAATATTGCCATTAGCCTTTCTAAAATTTTTATACTTTTTTTATAATACTTAACAATATGCAATACTTTTATAAGCTGAGATCTTGCTTTCCCTTTTCATAATTTCTTGTCTTGTGTATCAGTAGCAATGGGGCCAATTGATTGTGAAAGACATTTTTTAATTATTTTAACACATTTTTCCATGGAATAAATCAATACTTCTGGTTCAAAATCATAAGTTTTAAAACTTCTTTATGTTCTCATAAATATAGATTAATTTGAGAACTGATATAGATGCTATTTTGATGATTCTGATTTCTATTTTCTAGTCCATTTTTTGTAAGGAGATAGAAACTGCTGTTGGAAAGGCATGAAATATGGAGATTTAGTATTTTTCCTTGCTTTGTAGAACAACTCTATTGATCCACCACTTTCTCAGAAAAAAAAACAAAACAAATACACACACATATGTGTGTATATATATATATATGGAGAGAGAGAGAGAGAGAGAGACAGAGAGAGACAGAGAGAGACAGAGAGAGAGACAGAGACAGAGAGAGACAGAGAGAGAGAGAGAGAGTTGTTAAGGCAATTGGAGTCAAATGACTTGCCCAGGGTCACATAGCTAGAAAGTGTTTGGTGTCTGAGGCCAGATTTGAACTCCTGATTTCAGGGCTGGGTGCTCTATCCACTGTACCACCTAACTGCCCCAAAACAAATATAATTTTGTAAAATGTATCACCCTGACTTCATGTTCTAAGTGATTAAAAGTATTTGGATTAAAGGAAAGAATATCAAAACTATTTTACACATCTTTTAAAATCAGCAAAGTGTCCTATTTCTCATCCATTCATTAAACAGGCATTTATTAAACTAAATGCCTCCTAGGTTTAAGTCTACATGTTTGATATACAAAGACAATTTTTAAAAAGACCTCTGTCCTCTGATCTCAAGGACCTATAATACAATGGATCAATGATTTTATTGAGGAAACAGAGAGGCTTAGTGGAAAGAGCAATGGGGCTAGAGTCAGACAAGCTAGGCTAAAATCCTTCTGTATCTTTCAATGACTGAAACCTCATGTGCTTTATTGGCAACCATACAAGACAGCAAGAGCTAGTGCACAAATATTGAGTCGGCTAACAAAATTATTCCTATTTCTATATATTTTAAGCAATCTTGTTTGATTTTGACATATGACTTAAGGAAATGGCTGAAAAAACATTCTTAAAGTTGGCATTTTTATTTTGTGAAGTAATTTTTTTTTTATTTTCATATATAACAAACAGTAATCATATTGGGGGTTTGTACTTTGTACTTTTCAACGATATTTGTCACTATAAAGATATAAAGTACTACCTTAGAAAACCTGCCTGTTCCCATTCATATACATTCTCCCCCCCAATCATTTCTCTTTTTTTATTTTCACGTAAAACATATTCCAAAATAGCCATATTACCAAAAAGAAAGAAAAAGTAAGCAAGATAATAATACTTCAATTTTCATACAGAGTTCATCACTTCTCTCTCTGGAGGAGATAATTATTTTTCATCATGACTCCTTTGGGACTTTTTAATCATTGTATTGATTGTAGTAATTAATTCTCTCAGTTGATCATTATTACTGTCACTGTACATAATTATCTTCCAATTCTCAATTTACTTTGTATCAATTCATATAAGTTTTGATATATTTTCTTTTTTTTTTCTAAAACCAAACTCCTATTACTTTCTTATGGCACAATAGTACACAATTACACACACACACCCACACACACACACATACACGACACAAATTTGTCCAACCACTCCCTAATTAATGAACATTTCAATTTCCAAATCTTTGCCCGCTAAAAAAGAGTTATTGTAACCATTTTTGTAGATACTGTTTTTTTGTTTTTTGTTTTTCCTTTTTCTTTGATCTCCTTGGGATACAAATTTACTAACGTTATTTCTGAGTCAAAGAGTATGTACAGTTTTATAGTTTTCAGGGCATAGTTCCAAATTGTTCTGCTGAATAATTGGACCAGTTCACAACTCCTCCAATAGTTCATTAATGTACAATTGTCCTTATTCTCTCCAGCATTTGTCATTTCTAGTATGTGTGAAAGTGATAGTTCTGAATTGGTTTAATTTATCTTTTTCTAATCTGTTGTGCTTTAGAGCATTATTCATGATTACAGATAACTTTACTTTCTTCTTCTAAGAATGGCCTATTCATTTATTTTCATCATTTATCAATTAAGGAACGGATTTTATTTTTATAAATTTGGCTCAGTTCCCTATATATTTGGAAATAGAAAGTGTAACAGAGACACTTTTGAACTTTTGAATATTACTATATTGTTCATAGTGACTTTATAATTGCTGCTTTATAATATAGTTTTAGGTTTGGTACTGCTAAGCCAATCCTTTGTAATTTTTTTTCATGAATTTCCTTGATGTTCCTGACCTTTTGTTCTTCCAGATAAATTTTGTTACTATTTTTTCTAGTTCTTTAAAATAATGTATTTGCAGTTTGATTGCTATGGCACTGAACAAGTACACCAATTTAGTCAGAATTGTTATTTTTATCATATTAGCTTGGCCTAGTCATGAACAATTGATATTTTTCCAGTTGTTTAGATCTGACTTTATTTCTGTGAAAAGTCTCTCTCTCTCTCTCTTTCTTCCCCCCCTCCCCTTCTCCCTCTCCCTCTCTCTTTCTCCCTCTCCCTCGCCCTCTCTCTCTCCCTCTCTCTTTCCCTCTCTCTCTTCCTTTCCCTCTCTTTCTCTCTCTTTTTCCCCAGGGTCACACAGCTAGGAAGTGTTAAGTGTCTGGGATCAAATTTGAACTCAGATCCTCCTGACTTCAGGGCTTGTGCTCTATTCACTGCGCCACCTAGCTGCCCCAGGAATTTCTCTTTCTATCTCTTTCTGACGGTTTTTTAGTAATATATAGAAATGCTGATGATTTGTATGGGTTTATTTTATATCCTGCAACTTTGGTAAAGCTATGAATTGTTTCCAGTACGTTTTTGGATGATTTTCTAAAATTCTCTAAGTATATAATTATATCATTTGCAGGAGTGATAGTTTTATTTCCTCATTGCCTATTCTAATTTTTTTAATTTATTTTTCTTTTCTTATTGCTAAAGCCAACATTTCTAGTACAATGTTGAATAATAGTGGTGATAATGGGCATCCTTGTTTCATTCCTGATCTTATTGAGAATGTGTCCAGCTTCTCTCCATTACAAATAATGCTTCCTGTAGGTTTTAGATAGAGTTTCTTTAAGGAAACTCCCTTTATCCCTATGCCCCCTAGTGTTTTTAATAGGAATGGGTGCTGTAGTTTGTTAAAAGCTTTTTCTACATCTATGGAGATTATCATATGACTTCTGTTAATTTTGTTATTGACATGGTCAATGATAATAATAGTTTTCTTGATATTGAACCAGCCCTGCATTCCTGACATAAATCCTACTTGTTCATTGTGTATTATCCTGTTGATAAGTTGTAATCTCTTTGCTAATATTTTGTTTAAAATTTTTCCATCAATATTCATTAGGGAGATTGGTCTGTAAATTTCTTTCTCTGTTTTGGTTCTTCCTGCTTTAGGCATCATTGACATATTTATGTCATAGATGAAATTTGGCAGTATTCCTTCTTTACCTATTTTTCCTAATAGTTTACATAGTATTAGAATTAATTGTTCTTTAAATGTTTGGTAGAATTCACTTGTGAATACAACTGTTCCTGGAGATTTTTTTAGGGAGTTCATTAATGACTTATACAATTTCTTTTTCTAAATTGGAACTACTTAAGTAATTTATTTTTTCTCCTTTTAACCTGGGCAATTTATATTTTTGTAAATATTCATCCATTTTGATTAGATTGTCAGACTTGCTGCCATAGAGTTGGGCAAAATAATTCCTAATTATTGCTTTAATTTCTTTTTCATTAGTGGTAAGTTCACCCCTTTCATCTTTAATGCTGGTGATTTTTTTTCATTTTTTGATCAAATTAATCAAAGATTTATTTTGGTAGTTTTTTTCATAAAATCAACTTTATTTTTGTTTATTAGTTCAATAGTTTTCTTAGTCTCTATTTTGTTAATCTCTCCTTTGAGTTTCAAAATTTCTAATTTGGTCCTTAATTGGGGGTTTTAAATTGTTTTTTTTTCTAGCTTTTCTAGTTGCATGCCTAATTCATTGATCTCCTCTCTCTCTATTTTATTTATGTAGCTATTTAGAGTTATAAAATTTCCCCTAAGAATTACTTTGGTTGCATCCCATAGGTTTTGGTATGTTGTCTTATTATTGTCATTTTCTTGGATGAAACTATGGACTGTTTCTGTGATTTGGTTTGACCCAGTCATTCTTTAGAATTAGATTATTTAATTTCCAATCAATTTTTAGTCTTTCCCTGGCCCTTTGATTTTTTTTAATAAAAACTTTTTATTTGCAAAACATATGTATGGGTAATTCTTCAACATTAATCCTTACAAAGCTTTCTGTTACAAATTCCCCCCCCCTACTCCCCACCCCTCCTCTAGATGGCAGGATATCCACTACATGTTAATTATGTTAAAATTCTTGATAAATTGAATACATGTATACATATTTCCACACATCATTTTTGTGCAAGAAAAATCATATCTACAAGAAAGAAAAATCAGACAAAGGAAACACAATGCAAACTAACATCAATAGAGAGCATGAAAATGTTATGTTGTAGTCCACATTTCACATCCCTCTCTCTGGGTGTATATGGCTTTCTTCACTGAACAATTGGAAGTGGTTTGAAACATTTCATTGTTGGAGAGAGCCATGTCCATCAGAATTGATCATTATATAGTATTGTTGTTGCCGTGTATAATGATCTCCTGGTTCTGCTCATCCCACTCAGCATCAGTTCATGCAAGTCTCTCCAGGCCTCTCTGAAATCATCCTGCTGGTCTTTTCTCACAGAACAATAATATTCCCTAACATTCCTATACCATCATTTATTCAGCCAATGTCCAATTGTTGGGCATACATTTAGTTTCCAGTTTCTAGCCACTACAAAAAGGGCTGCCACTACAAAAAGGGCTACCACAAACATTCTTGCACGTGTGGGGCCCTTTCCTTCCTTTATGATTTCTTTGGGATATAAGCCCAATAGAAACACTGCTGGGTCAAAGGGTATGCACAGTTTGATAACTTTTTGAGCATCCAAATAACTCTCCAGAATGGCTGGATCCATTCACAGTTCCACCAACAATGCATCAGTGTCCCAGCCTTCCCACATCCCCTCCAACATTCTTCATTATCTTTTCCTGTCATTTTAGCCAATCTGACAGGTGTGTAGTGGTACCTCAGAGTTGTCTTAATTTGCATTCCTCTGATCAATAGTGATTTGGAGCACCTTTTCATATGACTACAAATAGTTTTAATTTTATCATCTGAAAATTGTTCATATCCTTTGACCATTTATCAATTGGAGAATGGCTTGAATTCTTATAAATGAGACAATTTTCTATATATTTTAAAGATGAGACCTTTATCAGAACCCTTAAATGTAAAGATGATTTCCTAATTTATTGCTTCCCTCCTAATCTTGACTGCATTGGTTTTGTTTGTACAAAAACTTTTTAACTTAATATAGTCAAAATTATCTAACTGGTGTTCAATTAAGAGTTCCAGTTCTTCTTTGGACATAAATTTATTACATCTCCACAGGTCTGAGAGGTAAACTATACTACATTCCTCTAATTTATTTATAATATCACTTTTTATATCCAGATCATGAACCCATTTAGATCTTATCTGGGTATGTGGTGTTAGGTGTGGGTCAAGCCCTAATTTTTTCCACACTAGTTTCCAATTTTCCCAGCAGTTTTTGTCAAATAGTGAGTACTTATCCTAAAAGCTGGGGTCTTTGGGTTTATCAAACACTGAATTGCTTTAGTTATTGCCTAGTTTGTCCTGTGATTCTGTCCTATGCCACTGATTGACTACTCTATTTCTTAGCCAGTACCAAATCATTTTGATGACTGCTGCTTTATAATATATGTTTAGATCTGCTATAGCAAGGCCACCATAATCAATCTTTTTTTTTTTTCATTAATTCCCTTGAAACTCTTGATCTTTTGTTCTTCCAAATGAATTTTGCTACTATTTTTTCTAGATCTGAAAGATAATTTCTTGGGAGTTTGATTGGTATGGCACTAAATAAATAAATTAGTTTGGGTAGTATTGTAATTTTTATTATGTTCGCTCAGTGTACCGATGAGCATTTTATATTTTTCCAATTGACTAGGTCTGATTTTATTTGTGTGGAAAATGTTTTGTAGTTTAGTTCATATAGTTCCTGACTTTTCCTTTGCAGATAGATTCCCAAATATTTTATACTATCAACAGTTATTTTTTTTAAATTTTATTTTATTTGCATAACATATGTGTGGGTAATTCTTCAACAATAACCCTTACATAGCTTTCCATTACAAATTTTTTCCCCCCAACTTCCCCACCCCTTCCCTAGATGGCAGGATATCCACTACATGTTAATTATGTTAAAATATTGGCAAATCGAATATATGTATACATATTTCCAAACTTATCATTGTTGTGCAAGAAAAATCTTATCTACACAAACGATATATCAGATAAAGGAAACACAATGTAAGCAAACATCAATCAAGGAGTATGAGAATGTTATGTTGTGGTCCACATTTCGCATCCCTCTCTCTGGGTGTATATGGCTTTCTTCAGTGAACAATTGGAGGTGGTTTGAAATATATCATTGAATCAACAGTTATTTTGAATGGGATTTCTTTTTGTATCTCTTGCTGTTGCACTTTGTTGGTAATATATAAAAATGCTGATGATTTATGTGGATTTATTTTGTATCCTGCAACTTTGCTAAAGTTGTGAATTGTTTCTAGTAATTTTTTAGTCGGGTTTCTAGGGTTCTCTAAGTATACTATCATGTCATTTGCAAAGAATGAGAATTTGGTTTCCTCGTTACTTACTCTAATTCCTTTAATCTCTTTTTCTTCTCTTATTTCCAAAGCTAACATTTATAACGCAATATTAAATAATAATGGTGACAGTGGGCAGCCTTGTTTCACTCCTGATCTTATTGGGAATGGTTCTAGTTTAACTCCATTACATATGATGCTTGCTGATGATTTTAAGTAGATACTACTAATCATTTTAAGGAAAGCCCTTTTATTCCTATACTCTCAAGTGTTTTTAATAGGAATGGGTGTTGAATTTTATCAAAGGCTTTTTCTGCATCTATTGAAATAATCATATGGTTTTTGTTAATTTGATTATTAATATAATTGATTATGCCGATAATTTTCCTAATATTGAACCAGCCCTGCATTCCTGGTATAAATCCTACTTGGTCATAGTATATTATCCTGGAGATAATTTTCTGTAATCTCATTGCTAAAATCTTATTTAAAATTTTTGCATCAATATGCATTAGGGAAATTGGTCTATAGTTTTCTTTCTCAGTTTTCTCCCTACCTGGTTTAGCTATCAGCAACATATCTGTGTCATAGTAGGAATTTGGTAGTACATCTTCTTCCCCTATTTTTTCAAATAGTTTATATAGTATTGGAATTAATTGTTCTTTAAATGTTGGTAGAATTCACATGTAAATCCATCTGTAAATAACCTGGAGATTTTTTCTTAGGGAGTTGATTAATAGTTTGTTCTATTTCTTTTTTTCTAAAATGGGGCTATTTAAATAATTTATTTCCTCTTCTGTTAAACTGGGCAATCTATATTTTTGTAGATATTCCTCCATTTCTTATAGATTATCAAGTTTATTGGCATAAAGTTGGGCAAAGTAACTCCTAATTATTACTCTAATTTCCTCTTCATTAGAGGAAAGTTATCCCTTATCATTCTTGAGACTAACAATTTGATTTTCCTTTTTCCTTTTTTACTTATCAAATTAACTACAGGCTTATCTATTTGGTTGTTTTTTTCATAAAACCAACTCAGTTTTATTTATTAATTCAATGGTCTTATTTTGAATTTTATTAATCTCCCCTTTTATTTTCAGAATTTCCAATTTTGTATTTGAGGGTTTTTAATTTGTTCTTTTTCTAGTTTTTTTTTAATAATAAACCCAATTCGTTGATCTTTTCTTTCTCTACTTTATGCTAGTAAGTATCTAGAGATATAAAATTGCCCCTTATAACCGCTTTGGCTGTGCCCCACAAATTTTGGTATGTTGTCTCATTATTGTCATTCTCCTGGGTGAAATTATTGATTGTGGCTATGATTTGCTCTTTCATCCATTCATTCTTCAGGATTAGATTATTTAATTTCCAATTAACTTGTGGTCTATTTTCTCCTGGCCTTGTAATACATGTGAGTTTTATTGCATCATGATCTGGAAAGGATGCATTTACTATTTCTGCTTTTCTGCATTTGATTTTGAGGTTTTTATGCCCTAACGCATGACCAATTTTCATATAAGTTCCATGAACCCTTGAGAACAAGTATACTCCCTTCTATTGCCATTCAATTTCCTCCAGAGATCTATCGTACCTAACTTTTCTAACATTTTGTTTATCTCCCTAACTTCTTTCTTATTTATTTTGTGGTTTGATTTATCTAATTCTGAGAGAGCAAGGTTGAGATCCCCCAATAGTATAGTTTTGCTGTCTATTTCTCCTTGCATCTCTGTTAGTTTCTCCTCTAGGAATTTGGATGCTATACCACTTGGTGCATATATGTTTAGTATTGATACTGCTTCATTGTCTATGGTGCCCTTTAGTAAAATATAGTTTCCTTCCTTATCTCTTTTAAATAGATCTAATTTTGCTTTTACTTTATCTGAGATCAGGATTGCTAGCCCTGCTTTTTTTTTTTGTTCACCTGAAGCATAATAGATTCTGCTCCAGCCCTTTACCTTCACTCTGTATGTATCTCTATGCTTTAGATGTGTTTCTTGTAAACAACATTTTGTAGGATTCTGGCATTTAATCCGGTCTGCTATCCACTTTCGTTTTATGTGAGAGTTCATCCCAATCACATCCACAGTTAAAATAGCTATATGTGTATTTCCTGCCATCTTATTTACCCATAGTTATGTTTTTCTCTTCCCATTCCCCTTTCTCCCTTCCCCCCTCTCCAGTATTTTGTTTTTGATGACCATTTCCCTCTAACAGCCCTCCCCCCTTTAGAACCTCTTCCTCTTATTTTTACACCTTTCCCCTAGTCCTTCTATTAGTCTATCCCTTTCTTTTCCTCCTTTTCCTTCTATTTCCCTATAAGGACGGCCAAGTTTTTCTTTGAAGCCAAATGTGTCTGATATACTCTTTTAGAGCCCAATCTAATGAGAGTAAGATTTACACAATATTCATTGCCCTCCCTTCTTTCCCTAAATTATATTAGATTTTCTATCTCTTCATGAGATTTTGCCTTATTTTACTTCCTTTATTTTTACTTTATTTTGCCTCCTTCCCCTCCCCCTCCCTTTTTCTTTTCAGTATGGTGTCCCTTCCACCTCTAATTTCTTTTCCATGATTATCAAAGTAAAATCAAATTATACTGCCATTCTTTAAGGATACCCATAGTAGAAATATAGTTCTCAAGATTTCTTTCCTTTTTACCTTTTTATGCTTCTCTTGAGTTCTGTTTTTGGAGGTCAATTTTTTGTTCAGATCTGGTCTTTTCATTAGAAATAGGTGACATTCTCCTGTATCATTGAATTACCATCTTCTTCCCTGGAAGATAATGCTCATTCTAGTTGGATAACTTATTCTTGCCTGTAGTCCAAGTTCTTTTGCCTTTCATAATACCTGATTCCAGGACCTTTGATCCTTTAATGTGGAAGCTGACAGATCTTGTGTGATTCTAATTATAGTTCCTAGGTATTTGAATTGTTTCTTCCTAGCTGCTTGCAATATCTTTTCCTTGGTGCGATAGTCTGAAATTTGGCCACAATATTCTTTGGGGTTTTTATTTTGGGGTCTCTTTCAGGAGGTGATCAGTGAATTCTTTTGATGGCAATTTTGCCTTCTGATTCTAAAACATCAGGGCAGTTTTCTTTCATGATTTCCTGGAAGATAGCATCAAGGTTCTTTTTTTCATTGTGGCTTTCAGGGAGTCCAATAATCCTTAGATTGTCTCTCCTGGATCTGTTTTCCAAGTCCGTTGTTTTTCCTAGGAGATATTTCATATTTTCTTCTATTTTTTTTGTTTTTGTTTGACTGATTCTTGAAGTCTTATTGAGTCATTCACTTCTATTTGTTCAATTTTAATTTTTAAAGTATTATTTCCTTTAGTTATCTTTTTTAGCTCCTTTTGAATTTGGCCAATTGAATTTTTTGGTTCATTGCATTCTTTTTCCATTTCACCAATTTTGTTTTTCAGTGAATTGTTGTCTTTTTCCAATTCACCATTTTTATTTTCCAGTGAGTTGGTGATTTTTCCCATTTCACCAATCTTGTTTTCCAGTTTTTCACATCTCTGTTGGAGGGCATTTTTTTCTTCTTGCACTGATCTCAATTTATTTCCCCATTCTTCTTCTAGCTCTCTTTTGAGATTCTTTATGCAATCTTCCAGGTAAGCCTTGTAAATGGGGACCAGCTCATGTCTGCCTTTGTGGCTTCCTCTGGGGTTGCATTGCCTTTAGGAACCTCAGAATCTGGGGTCTGCCCTTCTTTCTCTCCATAAAAGCTGTCTATGTTGAGAGCTCTCTTCTGCTTCTTGCTCATGTTTTTTATTTTGAAGTCTAACTCAAACACCAGACTGGTAGCCATTTCAATTTGCCCTGGGGCAGTTCGCCTAGTTGACTTCCAGTGAGGGGCTGGTTGGGCTAAATCCGCACTAGGACCATGCTTTCAGCTGCTCTCAATCCACCCTTTACCAAAGGCAGATCTGCCAAAGCACCTGCCCGCAAGCAGAGCAAAGTGGCCCAAGGGTTTCCCAGGGACTTCCTGGGTGCCTAAAATCTGGTGCTCTGTCCCAGCCCCGTCTTCCGCCCCAGCTGTGCACTGACGTGGCAAGCAGCTGATCCCCTGCCCCTCTTAAACTGACCTTCTCTGGAGTTCTTTCAAAGTAAATTTTTGATAGAAGTTTGTTGTATTGCAAGTGTTTGATGGAGCCCTCACTCCAGAACCAGTTTGGAGGCTTAATTTGTTCTGGGTCTGAGGGAAGATCTGAGGAGCTCACAGCGAATGATGTCAGCAGTTTGCCATCTTGGCTCCGCCCCCTTGGCCCTTTAATTGAATATAATTTTTATTGCACTGTGGTCTGAAAAGGAAACATTTACTATTTCTACCTTTCTGTATTTCATTGTAAGGTTTTATGTCCTAATATATGGTCAATTTTTGTGTAAGTGCCATGTTCTGCCAACAAAAATGTGTATTCCTTTTTGTCACTATTCAGTTTTCCTTAGAGGTCTCTCATATCTAAATTTTCTAGGCTCCTAGTAACCTCCCTGGTTTCTTTATTGTTTATTTTGTGGTGAAATTTGACTGATTCTGAGAGGGGAAATTTGAGATCCTCCAGCAGAATAATTTTGCTGTCTGTCTCTTTCTGTACCTGGTTTAAAATTTTCTCCCAAAATTTTCCTGCTCTACCAGTTGGTGCAAACACATTTTATATTGTTATTACTTCATTATTTACTGTACTCTCTATCAAGATGTATTTTCCCTCTTTTATATATTTTAATAAGTTCTATTTTTATGTTTGCTTTATCTGAAATCAGAATTGCTACCCCTGCTGAAGCACAATAAATTCTGTTCTAGCTTTTTATCTTTGCTATGTATATGACTCTCTGTGTCAAATGTGTTTCTTATAAGCAACATATTGTTTTTTTTTGATCCATTTTGCTATTTGCTCCAGTTTTATGGGAAAATTATGGGAATTATGGGAAAGTTCATCCCTTCACACTTATAGTTGTGATTACTTCTCAGTATTTCCTTCCATCCTATTTTCTCCCCTGTATATACATATGTTCTCTCTTTTCACCCTGTCCTTAATTTTGTGGATTTTTTTAACCTACCCCACTTTCTACCTTCTCTCCTATCATTCTCCCCTTCTCTTACTGTGTTTTTTTTTACTTACCCACCTACTACCTTATCTCCTATCACTCTTCCCTCTTCTCTTACTACTGCTTTTTTAGCCCACTCCATTCACTACATCATCTTCTATCAACCCTTCCTACTTTCTCTTACCTTTTTTCTTATTGTTTCTGCCCTAGCTTCTATACTGTCCCTCCCTTTTCTTTTCCTCTTATCCCACCTACTTCTTTTCCAGATTAAATAAATTTCTATACCCAACTGAATGATTAAGTTATTCACATTTAGAGCCAAAGCTGATGTGATCAAGCTTCAGACAGTGCTTATCCTTTTCTGTTTGCCTGGATTATAATAGGTCTTTTGTACCTCTTCATGTGAACTAGTTGCCCCTTTATACCCCCCTTTTCCTCTTTTTCTATTATAGACCATTTCCCAACCCTTAAGGTCTATTTCTTTAATATCATTACATTAGAGTCCATTTACAGAGTCTCTCAAGTCATGTGATGCCTTTGTCTGCTTCAGTGTCAGATACCATCTCAAGAGTTGCAGATATTATTTCCCATCTAAGGATGCAGTTTAATCTTTAAATACATACATACATATACATATGTGTATATGTATATGTATGTATGTA
>JAJPUD010006000.1:69483-92644 GCA_023553655.1 Myrmecobius fasciatus | reverse complement strand
ATATATATATATATATATATATATATATATATATATATATATATATTGATTTATAAAGGTAACCAGGGAAATATATACATATTGTATATGTATATATAATATATAATATAATATATATATATATAATATATTGTATATGTAATATATCCTGTGTAGATTATATTTTCTGTTTAGTTCTGGTTTTTTCAATAGAAATGATTGAAAGTATCTTACTTCATTGAAGTTCCATATCCTTTCCTGGATGATGATGCTGAGTCTGGCTGGGTAATTAATTCCTGGTTGTAACCTTAGATCCTTTGTCTTCCAGAATATGGTATTCCAGGGCCTCTGATCCTTTACTGTAGAAGCTGCAGATCCTGGGTATTCCTGACTGTTGCTCCTTGATATTTGAATTGTTTGTCTGGAACTTTGCAGTATTTTTTTCCCTTGAGATTATAGTTTTGGAGCGTCACAACAATGTTCCTGGGGTTTTCATTGTAGCATCTTTCCAGAGGTGATTGATGGATTCTTTCAATGAGTATTTTCTCCTCTGTTTCTAGAATATCAGGGCAGTTTTCCTTAATGACCTCTTGTAAATTGCTATCCAGGGTCCTTTTTCAGTATGGCCTTAAGATAGGCCAATAATTTTAAAATCATCTTTTCTGGATCTGTTTTCCAGGATGGCTGTTTTACCAATGAGGGTCTCAGTTGTACTAGCTTTCTCAGAGCCCAGCTGATCTGGGCTGAATACCCTTCTTCCCCAGTGAGATGGACCTTTCTTGAAGTTTTTTTTTCTAGTATACCTTGAGCAGGAGAGTGGTTTCATTCCATCAGACTCTGTTTAGAGGTTTGGTTTCTTGTGGTTTTCGAGGGAAACTGGGAAAGATCAAACAGCTTCCTGGCTTCACTCTACCATCTTGGCTCCACTCCCAGAGTCAACTTGATATTCCTTTTATTATCACTGTCCCCACTATGTCTCCTATCCCTTTCTCCTCCTACTTCCTTATTTCATAAAATTGATTAATATGCCAATCTGCATATGTATATTTATTTTTTTCCTTCTTGAACCACTTCTGATGAGAGTGAGGTTCAAGCATTACCTTTTCACTCCAATTTTCCCCTCTACTATAAATATTCTTCCTTGTGTGGGGAAAAATCACTCTGGATGAGCAAAAAGAGAAACTGAGGCAGAGCTCCAGGATCAAAACACATTGTATTAGAGGAACTCTCCTTCCCACAAATCAGACAAATCCAAGACCACCATCTCAATCTGAGGAACTATCTTCCCTCAGGACTCTATTTTTATAGGGTTACAATTATGCTAAAAATAGAACAGAATTTCATTGGTTACCATTTAATGGTATGCATATAATACATAGGCTAAAATATGAATACCAACAAGGTCATAGGTTTCAGGATAGGCAATACAGGAAATATTTCCATCGTCTAGTTGGTTATAAGATGAATAAACTATCCTTTGGAATGGGCAAGGGGAGATGGCACATTCTGGTTATCATGAGATGGATGAATTACTCCTTGAGTTGGGCAAGTAGAAATAACATAACCCAAGAACATTTGGTGATGGTGGTGGGGAACTTAGGGCATTTCCATCATACCAGCATGGAATGTAGGTGAAGCAACACAAGACATACTTCATGTTAGCATTCTCATGGTACTATAGAGAAGTAGGCATCATGATTGGTAGACTGGTTGTTTCTATTATATAAGTATGAGGACTGAAAAAAAGCCTCTCTATCAGAATCTATATTTCTGTATGGCATACAAATTATGAATTACTTATTCTTATACTTACTATTAGATGATTGACTACTACTGAATACTACTAAAAGACTAATTACTAACAATCATTTCCCCCTATAAAATCATAATAGACTTATTAGGATTTGGATGAGGGTCCCCAATAAATTAGCTTTCTTACTTGCATGCTTCTTTTATGTGAAAAAATGAGCTTTTATACCTGCTTTTCCATTTTGCCAATTCTACTTTTAGAGGAGTTCTTTTTCTCAGTGAATTTTTATATCTCCTTTTCCATTTGGCCTACTCTGCTTTTTTTTTTTAATTTTTATTTTATTTGCATAACATATGTGTGGGTAAGTCTTCAACAATAACCCTTACATAGCTTTCCGTTACAAATTTTTCCCCCAACTCCCCACCCCTCCCCTAGATGGCAGGATATCCACTACATGTTAATTATGTTAAAATATTGGCAAATCGAATATATGTATACATATTTCCAAACTTATCATTGGTGTGCAAGAAAAATCTTATCTGCACAAACGATATATCAGATAAAGGAAACACAATGTAAGCAAACATCAATCAAGGAGTATGAGAATGTTATGTTGTGGTCTACATTTCGCATCCCTCTCTCTGGGTGTATATGGCTTACTTCAGTGAACAATTGGAGGTGGTTTGAAACATTTCATTGTTGAAGAGAGCCATGTCCATCAGAATTGATCGTCATATAGTACTGTTGTTGCCGTGTATAATGATCTCCTGGTTCTGCTCATTTCACTCAGCATCAGTTCATGTAAGTCTCTCCAGGCCTCTCTGAAATCATCTTGCTGGTCATTTCTTACAGAACAATAATATTCCATAACATTCATATACCATAATTTATTCAGCCATTCTCCAATTGAAGGGCATCTATTCAATTTCCAGTTTCTAGCCACTACAAAAAGGGCTGCCACAAACATTCTTGCACATGTGGGGCCTTTTCCTTCCTTTATGATTTCTTTGGGATATAAGCCCAATAGAAATGCTGCTGGGTCAAAGGGTATGCACAGTTTGATAACTTTTTGAGCATAGCTCCAAATTGTTCTCCAGAATGGCTGTATCCGTTCACAGCTCCACCAACAATGCATCAGTGTCCCAGCCCTCCCACAACCCCTCCAACATTCATCATTAACTTTTCCTGTCATTTTAGCCAATCTGACAGGTGTGAAGTGGTATCTCAGGGTTGTCTTGATTTGCATTTCTCTGATCAATAGTGATTTGGAGCACCTTTTCATATGACTATAAATAGTTTTAATTTCATCCTCTGAAAATTGTCTGTTCATATCCTTTGACCATTTATTGATTGGAGAATGGCTTGAATTTTTATAAATATGAGACAATTCTCTATATATTTTAGAGATGAGACCTTTATCAGAACCCTTAAATGTAAAGATGATTTCCCAATTTATTGCTTCCCTCCTAATCTTGTCTGCATTGATTTTATTTGTACAAAAACTTTTTAACTTAATATAGTCAAAGTTATCTATCTGGTTTTCAATTAAAAGTTCCAGTTCTTCTTTGGACATAAATTTATTCCATCTCCACAGGTCTGAGAGGTAAACTATATTATGTTCCTCTAACTTGTTTACAAAATCACTCTTTATATCCAGATCATGAACCCATTTAGATCTTATCTTGGTATGTGGTGTTAGATGTGGGTCAAGCCCTAATTTCTTCCACACTAGTTTCCAGTTTTCCCAGCAGTTTTTGTCAAATAGTGAATACTTATGCCAAAAGCTGGGGTCTTTGGGTTTATCAAAAACCAAATTGCTATAGTTATTGCCCAGTTTGTCTTGTGATTCTATCCTATTCCACTGATCGACTACTCTATTTCTTAGCCAGTACCAAATGGTTTTGATGATCGCTGCTTTATAATATCTACTCTGCTTTTTTAAAGAATTTCTTTTCTTCAGTGAATTTTTCCTCCTTAACCATTTGGCAAATTCTAGATAATTTGTTTTTGAGATGTTATTTTCTTCAGTAGTTTTTATGTCTTTTACCAAAAGTTTTTTTTTTCATGACTTTCACTTTTTCCCAGTTTTTCTTCTACTATTCTTATTTTTTTCTTTAACTCTTGAGGGAATTCTTGCTGATCTTGGATCCAATTAGCAATTTACTTTGAGGCTTTAGTTATAGCTCTTTTCACATTCTTTTCTTTTAAATTTATGCCTTCATCTTCCTTGACATCACAGTAATATTTTATGGTCAAGTTCTCTTTTTGTTGTCATTTGCTTATTTTTCCAAGCTTATTTTTTTACTTTGAATGTTATGTTAAAGTTGGCCTCTGATCCCCTCAGAGTGGGAAAGCATTATTCCAAGTTTTTTCATGCTGCTGTCTTTAGGGGTAATTCTTGAGATCTACAAGTTTTCAGTGCTTTCAAGGTTGTGTGATATGGGAGAGGTGTGGTCAAATCTCTTCTACCCTGTGCTCTGGTCTTTACTTTGCTCCCCTGTAGCCACAAGTATTGGCACTCCTCTTGACTCTAGAACTGTGACTAGGTTTCCCAATCTCCAACAGCAAGGAGTGCTAGGGGTCCTCTCTGCTTTGAAACTGGGTCTAAAGTCCCTGCTTCTTTGTGAATGGCCATTGACTTTCCTCTTTGAAACTGTGACCCAAAACTGAATATGGGCAGTAGAGTTGTCAATTATCACCAGCTGCATCTACTGCCAGAAAAGTGTCCTATGATCTGTTTGTGGTCAGTCATTTTATTCCCTTGCCCTCTCTGGGCTGAGAGTTTCCAAAGCTGTTGTTGTAGAGGCCTTTTCAGTCATCTCTAAGACCCACAGCTGGTATGGTTGGTCCTCTCTGGGATAACTCCTATCCTGATGTTACAGACCTCTCTATTGCTAATCTCAGAGGGGGAAAAAACCTGACATTCAGTTGGCTCTTCTACTCTAAAATTTGATTTTAAAGTTGTTTGGAAGGTTCCTCTGGGAGGCTGCCTGTAATGTACCATCTTAGCTCCACTAGTCCTTCATATACTTTCGATAAAGATGTAGTCCATGTGTTTGTAGATTATTTTCATTAAAAAAAACACTTTTTATTGATGGGACAAAAAGAGTCTTTACATTAAAATTATAATTCTCTTATTTACCTTTTATTTTCTAAAAATTAGATTTAAATTTTTTCTACACTGTTGACCTTTAAGATTATATCCCCACTCAAGTTGTCCTCCTTTGTATCTATCAAAGCAGTCCAATTTCTCTTCCCATCATTATTTTATTAAATGTCTTAACTCTTTGATATATAGAATTTTGGGGACCATGTAGTTAGAATCCAAATGTCATTATTCTGATGTCCATGACAATGAAAATGAATTGTTTAAAAGAAAAAAAAAATTAAAAAATCTCTGATTGCTTTCTATTTTCTTTGTTTCTGATTTCCTTTGTTTTATCATTAAATCATTTTAGTATTTGCTTATTAAAATCTCCTGCCAAGATTTCATGCTATATTTGTTCCACTCCATAACATGTAACATTTTTTGAGACAATACTGCTCATAATTTTCCAAAAGAGTCTACACACTAAACTTAAACTTGGTTTTGAAAAACACATCTTTCCTGCTTGGCAATGTTATTAAAATGATTGATTTTCATCAATTAAACTTTTTTAAGGAAATAATAATCAATTTTGTGTTCTGTTCTTTTATCCCACACTCATTTTCCCACTAACAAAAATCCATTTCAAAAGGTTATTAGTCTCCTATAAATTGTATTTCTTAGTTTCTTGTCATTATTATTATTATTTCTTCCAGTTTAACATTGATCTTGATCTTTGAATTAATAAATAATCACTTAATCCTTGAACTATTAAAATAACACTTTAGTTTTTCCCTTAGTTCCCATCTTTCCCATCCCTAATACAGTTTCAACACAATTGTAAAATTTTGAACTTCATTGTTTCATTTCCATTTCACTTCGATTTTTCATTCAGAAATATATGCATTTTTCCACTGCAATAAAATTAATATTAGCAGTGATTAAAGAATAATTGCTGAAATTAACTACTCTAACATAATGCTTTTGAAAATGGATTGGTTTTAAAAATCTAGGCTGACAGATAAATGGCTATGGAGTATAATTGAAATATTGCTTACTTATTGACTTGACTTCATTTTAATTGCTCCTTTCCACTTAGCTATTTCTATGTAAAAGAATAATGAAATATTATAATTTCTAGGGTGATGAAGAGGCCAGCCTTGGGCTTCCCATAAGCCCTTTTATGGACCGTTCTGCTCCTCAGTTGGCAAATCTACAGGAATCTTTCATCTCTCATATCGTGGGGCCATTGTGCAACAGCTATGATTCTGCAGGACTGATGCCTGGGAAATGGGTAGAAGACAGTGATGAATCAGGAGGAGACACAGATGACAGGGAAGAAATAGAACAACCAACAACTGAAGAAGAAACTTGTGAAAATGCTGAATCAACAGGTAAGTTAGGCATCTGTCCCTATTTATGTTTTCCAAAAGGCAATTCACATAAATATAACCAAATTAAGCATCAGCTTCTCAACTATTACATTTCTTACTTAAACATAAACAATTTATTTTGGGGGGGTTACCTCTATTCCTATCCAAACAGTGGTGGTAAATGAAATTTACTGTGAATTCTAGAGCATATGGTATATGTTATTGTAATAAGGGAAAGAATGGAATACATATTTATATATTGCCACTCTTGCCAAGCACTTTACAAATATTATCTCAATTGATCCTCACAACAACCCTGGGAGGTAGATATTATTTTGCCCATTTTAATAGTTGTGAAAACTGAGACAGAAAGATATTAGGTGATTTTCTCAGGATCACAGAACTAATACATGTCTAAGATTATATTTAAATTCATAGCTTCTTGACTCACTATTTATCTACTGCACCACCTTTGTATATAATAAACAGTCATTTAGTCAATGAGTGTTTCTTTAAATATCATCATTTTTTTCAACTATTGTACTAAGAGTTGAGTATACAAAAAGAGGTGAAAAAGTCTCTTCCCTTAAAGACTCATAATCTAATGAGGTTGGAGTAACACAAAGTAATAATTATGCAAAATCAAGCTACATACCAGGTAAATAGAGACTAATTAATAGAGGGAAGGCACTAAATTTAAGAGGAATTGTGAAAGACTTCTCAACTTATTATGTACATATACTGTAGGTCAGAAAAATAAGTATATCTTGATAGTAGTTAAGATATACACAGGCCCCTGGCATAAAGCAATAAATTTGAAATACCATCAGCATCCATCTTTCACAAATCTGTTCTCCAGTTCAGAAAGAAATGTTTCCTTAATACATTTTATCACTTTGGCTCCGTGTCTTTATACAAATGTTATCTGTGTATAAGGGACAGAGGTTTATTCCTCATCATTTCATCTTTCTTTCTTTTCTTTCTTTCTTTTTTTTTTGCTGAGGCAATTGGGGTTAAGTGACTTGCCCAGGGTCACATTTCATCTTTCTTAAACATGGAATTGTACCTTTTCTGTCTCTAGAACCCAAAATTTAAATTTTTGGTGACTTAAGAAATAGCATCAGTGTCAAAGAAACTTCCATTTTTAAATTAACACTCATCAACTGCCTGCTAATATCTGTTACCTTTTTTTTCTTATTTTTATTCTCCTTTACCAGGAGATAATAAGACTCCCCCAATGTAAATAAGCATTTACTCATTCAGTGTAAACTGGTATATTTCACATCTTTTCTAGGAGTCAAGAAAAAGTATCAATGAGTGGTCTCCCCTTCTGAGAAAATAATATCATAATAATATTTTACCTACTGTACCTAAATTCCAAAAGCCAGATATTCCTATTCTTCTCACCTTTAATACAGGAAATCATTACAGCTTATTGTCTTGCAATGACCTTTTTACATGTCCTGTTTCTGTGAAAATAGCTCCCTTATAATCTCTTTCAAAATGAAGACAACATTGTTTCAACATATTTTTTTTTGAAAATCTCTATGATCATAAATTACAGGTGAGGTGGTGATGCATATCTGGGGAAGAGTTCCTCAAACTAATGAAATCATTGGTGCAGAGTGAAGCAAAGGGAACAACATGTAGTTGGGGACCACAGACTTCGAATCAAAAAATTTGATTTCCAAATTATAGTAGTCATGCGATGCCTTTCCTTCTCTAAGCCTCAGTTCCTCCTTTATAAAATAAAGATAATTCTTATAGTATTTACCTCTTGGAGGAGGTGAATAAAGCCCCATATAAATGTAAAATTACCTAGTTCATCATAAATAGTAAGAGTTTAATAAATTTGTTGAAAAGAATCAATGAATTAGTGAAATGTAATCTTTCTACTTCCATTATGCTTTAGAATTTAGTAAAAATTCATTCAAAAAATCTGTTCCCTGACCCATTTTAGTCATCTGGATTTTGAGATACCATAACCATTCCCATTCCTATTTGTGGAGAATGCATTTTTGTACCATTTTATTATATGAAGATTATTAAAATATTTAGTGAAATATGGTCATGTAGAATTCTGGGGTTGATATGGATCTTTGAAGGCCATGAAAGTACATCCCCATATTTTCTAGATAAAGAAACTAAGACCTTGGCAAGGGAAAATGACTTTGAAAAGGATTTTAAAGTAACAATTGACCTTTATTTGATTATTTAATTCTTTCTCTCATTTCAGAATTGGTAGTGTCTTTAATTAATAATCATTTTTTCTCTTCTGTTATTTGGATTTAAGTATAGCTGCAAACCTCAAATATGCTCTGGTATCTACTAAGGCTTAAAAATATTGGGTGTTTCCCAGGAAACATAGGATTATGTGTTTTAATATGCTATTCTGAGTAGAGAGGCTTTTTAAAATTCTCATAATTAAATCTGAGAGATTCCTGAAGGGGCCTAAGAACTTTCTAATGAAGTACTAAGCTGGGTTTAGGCTTGCAACATTGAAAAGCTCTTTGTTAACAGTTCAGAAGCTTCCAGTACTGAATAATTTGTTCCTTTAGACCACCTGCATACATAGACCTATGCATGTTATGGGGGTTCAAACATTCTTGAATATCACCTTATTAAGTAAAATTTGCAGAGAGCTTTATTATTGAAGTTTTATATTAGTGACAAGGAAACCAATCCTTTCTAAATATGCTTCATGGAAAAGAAAAAATATTTGAGCTTTGTGTTAATAAATTAATCATCAGAAATCTATTTCCAAAACATTAATAGGTCAAATTGACATCTTTAGCCACAGAATGTTTCCTACAGTTATAATTGTATATATGTAGGTGGGACAAGAATTATTTTTATTCTTTTTTAAGCAGGGAATAATCTGAATTCAGCTAAATTGTATTGATCCAAATATTATCACTCTCTAAGTGTAGATCACAAACTAAACATGAAAACACTTTGAAAAGAAAACCTGCATGCACATACATGCAAATACATATAGAGAAAATAACACTAATTACCCTCTAAAACTCAGGTATTATTCAAACCAAATTATCGTTGAGGGGAAGTAAACCATATTCAGGCTAATGTATATGAATTTGATATTTTATGATATAATAATTGAAGGAATCTATAAAAGCTCAAATTCTGATCTGTAAGGGGCTTTAGAGATCCAGCCTAACTCCTTCATTTTACAAATGAGGAAACAGAACTACCCCAAAACACTCAGAAGCAATCATCCCTATACAGTTCTCTTCTTTCTTTTTTTTCTGTGACCTTAATATATCAGTTGTTTCTTAGAAAGATTTAACTATAATCTTCCCTAATTGATTCTGTCTTTCCTCCTTGAAAAATTTGCCTTGTATATGATAGAACAATTAAGACTTTTCATCTTGATTGATTGTTTTATTGATTACTGTCAATCATTTAGCATTTATTAAGCACTGATTATTTACTAGAATCTGTGCTAAGGAATGAGGATATAAAGAAAGGGAAAAACACAATCCATACTCTTAAGGAGCTTGAATAAGGAGTTGGATAGGGAGACCTCATGCAAACAGCTATCTGCACACAAGTCACATACTAGATAAACTGGGGATAGTCTCAGCAGGAAATTACTAAGGTTAAGGAGAATGGGAAAAGGTTCCTTGCAAAAGGTGAGAATTTAACTGACATTTAGGAGGCAGAAATGAGAAGGGGAGAGCATTCAAGGCATGAAAAGGGAGAGTTAAAAAGGGAAATGGAATGTGGATGAAACATATTTTATACAAATATTTTTAAAAATGTTCTAGACAATTTTCAAATGATGAAATTAAAACTATTTCTAGTCATATGAAAAGGTGCTCCAAATCACTATTGATCAGAGAAATTCAAATTAAGACAACTCTGAGGTACCACTACACACCTGTCAGATGGGCTGAAATGACAGGAAAAGATAATGATGAAGGTTGGAGGGGATATGGGAAAGCTGGGACACTGATACATTGTTGGTGGAACTGTGAACAGATCCAACCATTCTGGAGAGCAATTTGGTACTATGCTCAAAAAGTTATCAAACTGTGCATACCCTTTGATCCAGTAGTGTTTCTATTGGGCTTATATCCCAAAGAGATCTTAAAGGAAGGAAAGGGACCCACATTTGCAAGAATCTTTGTAGCAGCCCTTTTTGTAGTGGCTAGAAACTGGAAACTGAATGGATGCCCATCAATTGGAGAATGGCTGAATAAATGATGGTATATGAATGTTATGGAATATTATTGTTCTATAAGAAATGACTAGCAGGATGATTTCAGGGAGGCCTGGAGAGACTTGCATGAAGTGATGCTGAGTGAAATGACCAGAACCAGGAGATCATTATACACGACAACAATAAGACTATATGATGATCAATTCTGATGGGCAGGGCTCTCTTCAACAATGAAGTGTTTCAAAACACTTCCAATTGTTCAGTGAAGAAAGCTATATACACCCAGAGAGAAAGATATGAAATGTGTACCACAACATAATATTTTCATGCTCTCTATTGATGTTTGCTTGCATTGTGTTTCTTTTCTTTTTTTTTCTTGTAGATCCGACTTTTCTTGCACAGCAAGATAAGTGTGGAAATATGTATACATATATTCGACTTGTCAAGTATTTTAACATAATTAACATGTAGTGGACTTCCTATCATCTAGGGGACAGGTGGGGACTAGGAGGGAAAAATTTGTAATGGAAAGCTTTGTAAGGATCAATCTTGAAAAATTAACCATACATATGTTTTGCAAATAGAAAGCTTTAATAAATAAATATATATACATATATACATACAAATGTTCTTAAATATGCAAGATTTCCAATATGTACATATTGCAATTTTGTAAATAATAATTGTCCTCTATTGAAATGTGGACATACAAACATGAGTTAAACATCAAAAAAACAAAACAAAACAAAACAAAAACAAATACCTATTCAATACTAAAATACTGTCTGCAAATGGAAAATAGAGTAGGAATGAAGAATATGTTTGATCTTCCCCAAATCCAGAATTGTTCTTAATATTTTTCAGGACAGCAGAAATTCAAAAGGAGGAAAATCTACTGCCAAATAACTCAGCACCTCCTTCAAAACCATAAAATGTGGAAGAAAGTCATTGAAGATGAGCAACGACAAGGCAGTGGAATGGAAAAGCTAAGTCTAGAAAAATCCACCTTGCATCCATCCTCAGAGCAAATACAGGCAATCCAGGAAGAGGAGGAAGAAAAAAGGAAAACCAAAGTAGAGAAAACAACTACAAATTTGACCCAGTGACAATTCATCAAGCATTGCTTTAAGCCAGATTGACTTGTGCACAGACTCCTTGCCAGCCAGCACAACATTTAGACACAACACTGTAGAAATATGGGATAACACACCAATGGCTGTTTCACTTGGAATGTTTTTGTTGGGATTTTACATTTTGTGTTTGTGTTTTTTAGTTTGTTTCTTATCTTTTTTTTTTCTTACAGTGAGGTACATTGCTTAAACTCATATGCTCAGAGAAGCTTTCTCACTGCAACACTGGCTTCCACAATTTTTTATTTAAGGAAGAAATATATGCATATGTGTATATGAACACACATGTGCAACACCCAGACACAGACACACATATAATCACACAGAGCCAGAGTTATTGTCCGTATACTTCTGCAAAATTCATATAAATATATATATATATATAATGGTTACTAGTATAGTAAAAGTCATAAAAGGGAATTGTTCTTCATGATACATCTGTGTGTGCAGGGGAATAGGAGTTGGGAAGAGGTGTGCTTGAATGTGTGTGTGTATAGTAGAGTGTGATCACTGAGAATTTAAGAGATTAGCTGTAGCACATGATTCAGCACAAATGAACAAACACAAGGTGCCAGTATTAAGAAAGTTATATATGTAATGATGCAAAGCAGAATCTATAATACATGTTCTGTTTTAAGAGGCAATAAAATCTCCTCTTGCAGTAGAAGGTGCATCCAATGCTATTTTCTTGCCGGGGCCATATGACTGGCAATATTGCTCTCATGCCTTTCAGAGGCAAGCTGTGAGCAACCTCAAAATCATGAGAACATAGGTGCTTTGCATACAATTAGCCAGATGAACATAGGGAAAATAGGCATGCATGCATATACTCCATTTACCAAGGTTTAAGGAGATACATGAAGGTAACATAGCATTCTTTATTATTTAAGGACCTGTGATCAAATCTTATAATCTGGTTACTAGTTTAGCCAGTTGCAAAAGAAAGGTGGAATAGGAAGTAAGATAGAGAATAAATTAAATCCTTGAGATGATTATTCTCCTATGAGTTCGTATTTGTGGTAAAGCATATAAAATTTTTAAGTGTACTTTAGAACATGACTACAGAAGGATGACATTCTTGAATTATGGTAGAAATTTTATGTCTTGGTAACTAATAAAGATTGGCTTATTGGAGGAACCAGTGATAATTACAACTACCCAGCATCAAAGAGTAGCATTATGACTGCTGTGTGACATGGGTTACCTAGCTTCAATTTTTCAGGCTTTGGGTACCCCATTGTGTTATATTTAACAAAAAAGGAAATTGTATAGAGATTGGGCTTGACATCAAGAGTTTTGTTATTGTTGTTGTTCTTGTTGTTGTTTCCACACTTGTTTATGCTGTGAGCCAAACCCCATTTTGAAACTGATACTCACTTCTGATAGATTTTATTTCATAAAATATTATATTTGTCAATAATTAGTTATTATGGTGTAAATAAAAAGACTTTTTTTGGTCCTGTAGATAGTATACACTTATAAAACAAAAGTGGAGAAGGGACACATTTTTATAAAGTTATTTTTTTATCACCAGTTTTATATATTATAGCCATCTCTAACCCCAGTGATAAAGTTGTGCATACTTAGTATAGAGCCTTGTGACAACACGCTGATCTTTGTATTCTAATTTAGGATCAAAGATGAGATTATGCCAGCAATACTGATATTAACTGAAAATTTACCAGTAATTTTTGTCCACTAAAAGAATTAGGTTTCTATATTTTCTAAGATAAGAAGACAATTAGGTGTTAGTTCATCTAAAGGGTAATTTTACTAAGAACTCCCCGTCTTCTATCATTTGTTGTTTATTATGTAATGCTTTCTGTGGGCCTGCTAACAATGCAAAAAATAGAATTTGTTTTCTTATAAATGCATTTATTTGTCTCTTCTTTCCCCATTGTTCATAGAAGTAAATATTTGCATTTTTTTCTTTTTTTTGCTTCTCATAAACAAATCTTTTTTTTTTCTGCAACTAATGATCTTCCAATAATCTATGGTGTTTTTGTAAATAGGCAATGAAATAAATAGCAGAAAATACTGTTTCTATATCATTTTCAATTATGAGTGGGGAAATGGAAGAAAACAGATGTGAAACAAATGTTTATTTAAAGCACTAGAATATCTTTCAAAGATCTTTCAATATTTTCTTTTTTAATTATGAACATCTTTGCTATTGAAAAGTATTGTGTTGCTTCTTCTTGACATGATGGCCAAATGACTATTTTTTAAACAAATTATTCTGAGTCCAATACACTTCTTACAGGGACTTGAATGATTTAATTGTGCTTTGGACCAGATAGATATTTTCTAATGTGGTTTCCCAACCATTTCTTCTGATACTGTACTAAAATTAACTTTTTTAGGTCTGTTTTCTAAACTGAAAATGAAACCAACAGGTATAATCTAGGAATGTAGTACATTGATTAAATAAGCAAGGAATTTGATTTCACCAAAAGTATGTAGCCTCTTAATACAAGTTAGAAATGCCAAATGAAAGTAGCCTTCATCTTCCAACTTAAGAAACTCTTTAATCATGGAAAAGTATCAGGATAAATATGGATTGAAAATATCCTTCCCCAAATTTTATTCTTGAGATCTAAGTAGTATATTTAGAAGTTATTTTGAAAGAGAAACAATTCAAATCCAAAAGAAAAAGTTGGTTAGGAAATAGAATAAGCATCATAATATCTATAATGTTTTCAGATTAATGTAGTGAACTCCAAATTAGAAATTGTGGATATTTTCTAATATTCCCTTTTGGTGACAAAGCAATACTGATGTGTATTTCCATTTCCCTCATCTATTTCCTATTGCACCAATATATCTTTTGCATTTGATTCTGTTTTATAGAAACTTATTTGTAAGTATTATTAGATAAACTCAGGTCTTATTAATGAAGGAATTTTTAATCAACTTAAGCATAAAACTCATTCTGCATATCAACTTTAAAAAGAACAGATTTAAGTTTATACTATTTGCTTTAAACTGAGTAAAAAAATCACTTCAAGGGTGCTGTTAAGACCTCTTTTCAATCACTATCTACTGTAACTGATCTAGATGAATGAGGACTTTTAGAACCTTTGGAAAGTGGTTTCTATAATGAAGCAGTTATAAAAAATTTCCCATCACTAGAATTTCAGCTGTAAACAATATTTCTGCTTATTTTTAAAATTAATGTGTAAACATGGGTTTTGATAAGAGTAAAAGATGAAGACAACTTTTGTTAAGAAATTTATATATGCCAATCCTCATCAGATAAGAGCAAACAACAAACATCAGGCAGCAAAAATTGTATACCCTTGTGAATGAAAATTGATTCTTTTATCTTTTACTTGTTTCCTAAACTTGCTTAGCCAAAGCCCTGCCAGTAAAGTCATGTCACCCAACCCTTAAAAAAATTGTATGTCATCTAAAGTGTTTATAATGATACCTAGAATTAGAAAATCTTGGGTTTGAAATTACCATATGTAACATATGCCTTATAATGAATTTTAACTATACTTCTATATGTCCCTATTGTTTCAGCCGTAAAAGTCCATTTCAGTGTAAAGTTGTGCTGGGGGGATGAGACCTAATACTTGTTTAAATAATAATTAAAAAAAGAAATTTAAAGTATTTTAAGTATTAAATTTATACAAATAGTCACTCTAAATAAAGGTTAAGGTTTGAAATAATTACCAAATAGAGACTTTAATTGTTATGTAGTAAACTCTCAATAATCTACATTACTAGAGAGAAGTAAATGGTAAAAAGCCCTCCCAAATTTCTTTTAATTTTGGAAAATGTTTAATTTTAGATCTTTATCTAGTGTTTATAAAATTCACATTTTTTCAAACATTAATGTAAACAAGCTATAAACGTCTCACTTTCTTGATTCTACTTCAACTCATTTGTTGATCTCCATTCCAGTATAAGAGCATATCATCATTGCAATTGGCTCAAGAAAATAAATTAAAACATATTCTTGTTAACATGTTAATTTACTTCTAGATTAAACACAATTTTTAAAAATTATTATGGAAAACTATTTTATTGTATAGCATAGAGGAAAATATACATAAGAATTTGAAAGTAGGCAGATACACTTCAGATATTTGAGGATTGACTATATTCTGAAATGAAATTGTGTTTCTTTTATCTATCCTTTTTTAGTGAATCTGCTATAAAATAGGTTCCTTTTCAAAAAAGTTCCAGTAAACAGACCAGTACAAACTACTTTACCTAGTACTGAAAAATAAACAAACAAAAAAGCTATTAGATTATGATTACTGAGCCACAACCAATAATTGAACAATTATGGAACATAGAAGAAGTGCCACACTATGGACCTTTATTCTTTCTTTCAAAAAAGAGAGGAAAGAATGGCGTCTACAAAGTATAAGTTACATTTTGAATTCAAGTAAAATACAAAAGAAATTATTAGTGAATATTGAGAAAAGTAAGGTGATTACAAAGTACCATCCAGCATGGCTCCATCAAAAAGAGATCATGTTAGATTAATTTCATTTCCTTATTTTTTTTGATGTGTTTAATAGACTTGTTAATAATGGAGAGAGTAGAGAAATGGTTGTTCTTAATATTAGTAAAAAAACAATCAACAAGGAGTCCCTTGCTACTCTTTTGGACAAGATGAAAATATTTGGGATACATAATTAGATGTAATTATAAATGAGTCACAGAGTAGTCCTTAATAATGCAATATCACATTAAAAGGAAGTTTCCAGGGAATTCTCCAGGGATTCATGTAGGTTTTTGTTGTTGTTGTTTTTTGTTTTTTTTTTTTTTTTTTAGTAGATGAAACCCTTGCCAAATTTTCAAACAACTAGAATCCTAACATGACAAATGACAGGCCCCCAGATAATTATCAATAGGATAAACTGTTGTATTGAATTTAATAAGATGAGATTTAATTAATTTAATTTTTTTGCACTTAAACTCAAAAATAAATTTCACAAATATTAGATGGGGAAGATATGGCAAGGAAGAAGTGCATCTGAAAAAATTCTGAATATTTTACTTAGTTGTAATAATAGTCAATAGCATAATGTGGCAACCAGAATAACATTGTCATAGAGAAACACAATATCTGGAGTTAGGGATATTATGCTATACTTGGACATTGCTTTGATCAAATTACATCTGCCTAATATATGATTAATTATTATTATTATTATTATTTTGCTTTTTTGCTGAGGCAATTGTGGTTAAGTGACTTGCCCAGGGTCACATATCTAGGAAGTGTTGTGTCTGAGGCCAGATTTGAACGCAGGTCTTCCTGACTTCAGGGCTGGTACTCTATCCACTGCATTACCTAGCTGCCCCTATATGTTTAATTCTAATACTATGTCTCAGGAAGGACAGTGAAATCAACCCTAAGAGGGAAAACAAAAATAATAAAAGGTTTAAAAATCATATTAACTGAAGGAAATATAGGCAGAAGAGAAGACATGAGTGGAGTGGAGAGATGATATTGATATTATCATAAAAGGCTCTAATATCAAAAAGAAATTGAATTAATTTTTTGGCTTGGCCCCAGGGAAGAAAACTAGGTTTAATGAGTAGAAGTTGCAAAGAGACAAGTTTAGATTTTGTGTAGAGAAAATTTGCTGAAAATTATAGTTAATCAAAGGTAGAAAGCAGTATTTTAGACAATAATGAATTTCTCCTTGATAGAAACTTAAAGGAAAAGAAATCATTTAATGGTTGCATCATAAATTGGATTCTGGGATTAAGCTAGATGAATCCCAGCATTCCTTCCAAAACTAATACTTTATGATTTTGACATTTTTAAAATTAATCCTATGAATAATTAGTTTTCTTTGTTGTGTTGAAGAAAAGTAATCACCTATACATTTGTCTTCTGAGGGATTTTAAACATTTTTTTATTCCTGATAACATTTGACCATTATCTTTTAAACTGAAATTTGTTGATAATTGAAGTGATTTATTTTAAGTGTTGGGCCACCTGAATCTCATGTTCCTTTCCATTTTGCAACTATAATAATTGTTTTTATAGACTATTAGAGAAGTAATCTTAACATTTGGAGTTCAAGACAACAACAATTATCTCTTTGGCATGAAAAATGTCCATAAGTGGTATCACAGGACTTTAAGAAGAAATTATTCCAAACTTAATTGCTATATTCAAACATTCTTTTAACTTTCAAGAATTAGCTCAGTCTGTGATGAAATTTTGAAATCTTTAATAAGAGAAATTATAATTTTAATTTATTCATGAGAAATTTTGCATTAATTTAATTAATTATTAATGGTAATAATTAACACAGCACAGCATTTTGTAGTCTATACTCAGATCATTTTATTTGATGTGCCTAATTGCATATAGTTTGTGGTGTTAGTTAACAAATTTCATTTTGACAATAAAAAGAATGCTAAGGTTATATAGTGTGATTTTTTTTATATTACCTGTTAACTTTACCTCAGAAATTATGCTAGCTAAATATTAACTCGGAAATTAAATAAATTGAATGCTGAGTACTACATATGATTGAAGACCATGCAATAGAGATGAAGAACTAATTAGGATCCCCACAATGCTCTTGCCTTATCTTAATGTGTGAGTTTTTTTGAAAATTCTACAATCACCAAAAGTGATTTCTGTATAAGCAATGACCATAAATTATAATTAGGGAATTATGATAATGTAGAATGGAAAAACATTAATAGTGCACATGGGAAGTGATGTCACTATTTTCAGAGAATCCCAGAATGTTAGAGCTGTAAGAGACAATAGTGCAACCCATTTATTCTACAGATGAGGAAGCAGAGATCTAGAGAGATCAAATGACTTTCCTTAAGTCAGAGAGCTAGAAAATCAGCACAGAATTAAGAAATAGTGTTCCTTTCACTATACCACTTTTAATTTATACTTTTCTTTCTTGAACTAATTTCATGCTAAACAGCTATGTTTTCTCAGTGATAGTAATAAAAAATGACTGACATTCAAATTATTTTGTACAGTTAGGTTCCATATCCCTTCCAAAAAAGTAAGAAAGAAAAAAGAGAGAAAACTTGGATGACAAAGTGAAAATAAGATGTTGAGTACCCACTTCAGAACAAAAATTAAGGAAAAAACCATTGACTATTTAAGATAGATAAGGAGATTATTTTAATCTCAAGATCTGAACTTGAATGAAGCAGAAAATATTAAGCAGTATACTTGTCTTCTGTTAGGTGACAATGAAAAAGCATGCTCTGAAAAAATTTCATCTTTATAATGATCAAGGTTTCATTACAAAATGCTATGCCCCTTTTATTATAATAATTACCTTTGGGTCCTCACAGTTAAATCTGCTGATTGAAGAATCATAAATATTAAGCCTTATTTTGACAGATTCAATTTTTGAACACCATGTAGTATGCAGTTTTTCTTCAGCCTAATGTCCTTTCCATTCATATGCAAAATGTATTATCGAATTATAATATTATAGATTAAAATTTTACAATGCATTTAAAGATAACATCAATATCAATGTTATACTCTAGCATATTAACTTTGTAATACACTAATACTTTTGCAATACCTTTGTTTTACATTTAAAACAGCTAAAATCTTCTTTTAAAAGGAAGAAATCTCATTTTGGTTTTTGATTTCAGATACAAAATTACAATTGGGCAAACAAGAGCAAAGCAAAAATTACTTATCACAAAACTACAATAAGTAATTTTTTTTTCTGTTTATATTTAATTTTGCTGCTTAGTTGGATTGAAGGATCAGGTGTTTCACATGAGAAGCAAGAAAATGTTATCAGAGGCATGGATGGAAGAGAAGCCCTGTGAGATGTATAAAGATATGAACTGGGAGTGAAATCTACAAAGAATTTGGAGGAAACTCTCAAGATAAATTGTTGCCCTAATTTTCCAACAAACTTAGATCTCATGTTACTATAAATCAAATATGTTTAAAGGTTCTATATTTCAACATTGTCCTCCCTTACTGCAATGAAACCTCACAAATTATTCAGTGTGAATTAGCCATTACTTCTTAAAAGAACTGATTCTTGAATGTACCTATAGAATGAGAGCTTCTTTGCCATTGAAGTACTTTTGTTTTTCCTCTATTAACATTCCACCTGTCTCTTTAATGTAAAAATATAAAAAAAAATCAATGATATGTATATGTTTGATGACAGAATGCTCACTTTCCTTCTAAGCTTCTCTTTTTGTATGGCATAAGATGATATTTGGTTGTAGGAATTTTATTTTAAGAATTTGATAAAATAATCCATTACTAAAAATGTTACATTTAAAGTGAAAACAGTATTTACCATATATCTATTTCACAATGTATATGTAACAAACACATGAATTGCATATACATATGAGTCATACTCAGTAGTTTGACTTCAATCATTGTCAAAATATAAATCTATTTTAGTCAGTCCAAGATATTTGCATGGATGGTGTTATTATTTTTTCTCTTGTGATCATTTTTATCACTAATGATTAGCAAAATTAAAAAAAAATTCACAAAGTAATGAATGATATATTTTGATTTTTAAAAAAAGTATTTTGCCAAACACTGAAAATTAAAAAAAACATTTAGCTGCCTATGTAAATATTTTCTACTTTCTTGAGGTGATTGGAAGTAAATTTGCCTCTAACAGTATGCCAAAGTGGAAAGGGAACTAAATTTGGTGTCAGAGAACCTGTATTTAAATCCTGATTATCCAATTACTTGTACAAATGAGACCAAGTCATTAACCTCTTATATCAGTTTCTTATGTTTAAAATCAGAGGATACAGTAGAGGACATCTAGGGATCCTTCTAATTCTCAACTGAAAATTTTTATCATATTTTCTCTGGATTCTTATGTCAACAGTATCCTAACAAGTAAGAAACAGCAAAAGTCTGCTCTGCTTACTGTAGGTTTTTGGTATATTTTGGTATTAAAAATATTTTCTTGTTTTCAGGAATTTCTAACTAATTTCCTACCCTTTATGGTAGCAAGCTGTCAGTGAAACCAGTCTGTCACTGAAAGTTGACAATTCATTTGAATAATTTAACGCGGGAAGCTTTTCTATAAGCCAGAGAGATCTCCTTGAAAGGATGTGACATGGCTTCATGTGAGTTTGCCAAAAAAAGGTGGAGCATAAATATGTTTATTAGAATGACAAAAACAGGCGCAAAATTTTGACAGTTGTTTTGTTAACATATATTCTTGTAGCCAAATTTCTCTACTTTTAAAAACTTTCCAAAAACAAATTGTGCACATTTTAGTGATTTTTAGCAGATGAAATAGCTGTATTCCTTTCACCTATATTTAACACTTAATACATGTAATCATTTTTAATATATTGCATTCACAAATAGTTAAGTGATTTTCTTGTTTTGTACAAAATAGAAGAGTTGTACAGAAAAAAATTCTTTTAGATAAACAGTATTTATTTTTGTGGATTTATAATCTAAGCACTATACAAAAGGAATCTTTTTGCTAGAATTATTGGAAGTGCCTCAGTAATATGTATAATATAATAAATATGTATTCATGTTTATTAAAATTATTTGTCATGAGTTAAAACTTTGGATGTTGAAATGTGAAGACAGATGTACAACATAAATATAATTCTATGATATCATGATCACTGTAGTTATTCTTTTGATTGTTCTTTTTTTCTCTTACACATTCTTATTGCCCAGGTAGATTTTCATTATTCTTCAAAGTACAAAATCACAAGGCTCATGCATACTTTTATAAACATATTCTACATAAATTACTGGTAAATGACATTACAGAATAAATTGATCATATCATTCAACTAAACTCTATCTTAAAGTTGGGATACTCCACTACAATCTTCTGTATCCTGTCATCTAAGAGAAAAATTAGACAGGAACTTTCTAAAAGTAGAGTCACCTCATGTCTTTCTCTTCCCCTTCCCCCCCTCTGCTTTAGTCTCTCTTCTTTCTCCAGTTCTTTCTCCTTTTTTGTCCAAACCATCAACTTCTTCCAGGTATTGCCCATGAATGAGCTTAATTTACCTAATAACAAAATAGGTTTTCATTAAAAAGAAATATGTTCATTTATACCAAATCCAGAAATAAGTTATTTGAAAAGCAAACATATCAAATGAGGAAAAAAAAACACAACAAAGAAAAGGCAAGATAAAGAGACTTAATTATGATTGACAAGAAAAGACTAAATAATTTAAAAATCTGTTGCATATAGAGAAATAAAATGTTGTTTGATTAGGGAGGGGAAAGATGGTGGGGAGTAGACTGAACTTTGCTTCAGTTCTTCCTGGATTCTCTCAGAATCAACACTAGATCAAGACTCTAAATGGATTTGAAGTGACAACCCACAAATATTTGGAGTGTAACAAACAGCATAAGGTTATCTTAAAGGATTTCAGGAAATGTCTGTCTCAACTGGGGGAGGGGTGTAGCTCAGTGGAGATACACCATGGGGAACCCTGAGGACAAGAGCCCACATAAAGGTATATGATGGGAGACTCAGCACAGCAATATTAGCTACTCTGTCTTGGTTCAGAAGGACAGTGGATTAATAGACTAGCTATAAGACCTCCAATAAAATAAGAGAAGGCAAATTGTAAGCTCCCAAGCCCCAGCATAATAGATAGGACTTTGGGAGGCCCACCCAGCATAAGGGGAAAGCCTGCAGCATCCCCAGACCCAGGGCAGGGAGAAGACCCTTTTGTTCTATAGAGGAAACTTGGGGCCATCTTCCCTTATATCCTAGGAGCAGACCTCAACCTTTGAAAATGAGCAAGAAATGCTTCCGGGGGTGGAGCCATGGTGGCGGAGATCAGACAGGATTCTCTGTAACCTCCTCTAACCTCCCCTCAAACCAACAAAATATGAAGCCTCTAGACTGATTCTGAAGCAAAAAAATCCACAATATCCGGAGAGCAACGCGATTCTAGAAGAAGATACTCTGGAGGAACCTCAAAACAGGTCTGTTTTAATGGGGCAGGGGGTGGCCTGCTGAACCCAGACTGCAGCACAGGGAGACAGGGGCAGGGAGCTGGAGCAGGGAGCTGGAACAGGAGTCAGAACAGGAGTGGGAGCGTTGTGCTTTTCACACACCTGGGAGTCTTCTGCGAGCCTCTTGGAACAATTTGTCCTGATTGTGGGCAGGTGGTTTGGAGGGTCTGCCTTTTGAGAGGGATAGATTGTGAACCACTGAACCCCTGATGAACATCGTAACTAGCTGCCATTACACAGCACCTTAAAGCAATCAATCAAACAACAGGTCTGATAAACACCAGAAATAATTCAATCAGCGGAGCTGCCCAGCCCTGACATAATTCAATCAGCAGAACTGCCCAGTTCCTGAAATAACTCAATCAGCAGAACTGCCCCAGGGCAAATTAAAGCAGCTGTCCCACCTTTGCCCTAAACAGACCTCACACCTTTAAAAAAAATGAATAAAAAACCAAAAAGAGCTCTCACCATAGACAACTTTTATGGAGAGAGGGAAGAACAGACCTCAAATCCTGAGGCCCCTAAAGGTAAAGCAACTCCAGAAAAAGCCCCAAAGAGAGACATAAATTGGTCTCCATGTCACAAGGCTTTCTTTGAAGATTGCATAAAAAATCTTAAAAGAGAGTTAGAAGAAACATGGGGAAACGAAATGAGATCACTGCAAAATAAAATAGAAAAAATGGAAAAAGAATGCA